>ML103522.1:102445-221226 GCA_003697995.1 Taxidea taxus jeffersonii
GCTCACTCGCGCGGCCCGGGGACAGCGGCCGGCCGCCGCCGGGTCCTAGAGGCGCCCGCGCCCGCCGCCGCCCGCCGCGTGGGAGGGGTCGCGCGGGGGGCCGGGCCGCTCCGGGGCTGGCCCGGCCGCTCCGGGGCTGGCCCGTGAGGCCGGCGCGCCCGGGCGAAGCGAGGACCCGCGTGCGCTGCCCACGCGCGCACACGGCACCCTCGCGCGCACCCGGCCCGCTGGTGTGATGCACTCAGCCGGCCGGTGCATTGGGCTCACAGCCTCGCCCGCCTGTCCACACTGCCACATCACCAAGACACACAGGGACAGGGCACCGGCTGGGGGAGACACACCGAGGCACTGCTTTCCAGCCCCGCGGACACCCATCGCGCTCACGCACACCCACCCCCACACACAGCTCTGTCCCACTCACAGACGCCGGGACTCGGTGACAGGCACACAGTGTCACACACTTGGCGGTGCTCCGGTGCCAACACAGTCAGACACACACTGACTCACCGTCCCATCCGTGGCTGGACGCAGACACCCACGTCCTCGAGCGCACAGACACAGGGGCACAGCCACACACAGAGGCACCACCAGACGCATCCCGGACCCTTGTCCCCCACCTGCAGGCTCAGGGCAGCTTCTACACTGCCCCACACCGACCCTCGGGGACTGACCCACACCTAGATACAGTCGCCCACGGGAGCAGTGCCACACTCCTGCAGAGAGTCACACGGGGCAGGGACCCGCAGGCACACGCGCGCGCACACATGGCAGCAGGCACGGATCCGCTGGGGTAGACAACCACACAGCTATCCACAATCCCCCCCTTTGAATAAGGGCTGGATCCAACCCCAAGGATTTCCCCTCCAAGTGTCTCCCCTGCCCCTACCCCTGAGAAATCCCCAAGCCACAGCAGCACCCCTGCGGGTGCATGGGGTGGGGGGCTGTCCTCACCAGGGCTGGCTGCTGAGATGCTCCTGGAGGCTGCGGGAGCAGGTGGCTGTGGTGCGGCTCTAACCCCGGCTTCCTGAAAGGGAGTTTCGTGCGTCTCACGACCGCTAGGGGCAGAGCTGCTTGGCGAGACTCAGAGGAACCTGTTTTCAACAGGTGCAGGGCTGGCAAGGAAGGGACTCGACTGGGACCCGTCGGAGCCCCGCTTTGTGAAGGTCAGCCTGGTGGCACCCGGAGGGGAAGGGGGCTGGCTTAGGTGCACACATCCAGGCCCCATACTTAGAACAGAGTCTGTCCCCTCTGGAGCTGTGGGGGTGCTGGGTGAGAGGGTACCAGAGGTGAGAGACAAGTCCAGTGCTGCCCCAGAGCCCCTGGCTGGGCAGAAGAGCCCCCGAGCGCACGTCCCTTACAGGCTGAGTGTTTGCACGGGGCTCACTCGGGTGACGCTGGCCCAGCTGCCTCCTGCCCTTTATCTCACTGGAGACTCACGGTAAATCAGCTGCTGCCTTCATGTGCCACTTTCCGGAGGAAGCTCCTGACGCCCCAAGAGGACGAATGCCCGATGGGCACAGCGAGCAGAGCCCAGGAGCTCTTCCGGGAGGATACTTGGGACAGCACTCAAGCTGGGAGGTCCATGTGCTCCTGCAAGAGTGGAGAGTTGTCTCAGGAAAGAGAAAGTTCTGCTGGGCATCTGTGCTTTCTGTGTGCCCGATGCCACATGGCACCTGCTGTGAAAAGCCCTCCAGGGGCATGGGAGATAAGTAGGAGCACCTGTGGTCTCCAGGAGAGACATGGAGAAGGAGGATGGCAGCATCCAGGAAGTGGTGGAGAAGGGCTTGGAGACGGGCATGGGCCGCCTGTAAGGGATCCAGGTGGTCAGGGTTGGGACGAAGCCCTCCCCTGTGGCAGTGGTGACCCGTAAGAGGACCCCTCGTCATCTTCATCCATACCCCAGAAGGTTCCCTAATACCTTGCGGGTCCCACAGTGGGACTGACACGTCCAGTTACCACTGACCGTCGAGTCACCGCCTCCCACTCCCCTGCGGGTCTGGAGTTAGAGCCCAGACCATCTGCTCCCACTTCAGTCCTGCCTCTGTGTCTGTCTTTTGACTCCGTCTGCTTCTCTCTTTCTGCATCTGTGACTGGACTCCAAGCAGTGACACTGTCTCCTAACTTCACATCACTCACTGGCTGACCCGTCCAGCCGTCCACCCATCCTCCCTTCCTCCCTTCCTCCCTCCTTGCTTCCTTCCTTCCTTCTTCCTTGCTTCCTTCCTCCTTCCTTCCTTCCTTCCTTCTTCCTTCCTTCCTCCCTTCCTCCCTCCTTGCTTCCTTCCTCCTTCCTTCCTTCCTCCTTCCTTCCTCCCTCCCTTCCTCCCTTCCTCCCTTCCTCCCTCCTTGCTTCCTTCCTCCCTCCTTCCTTCCTTCCTTCCTCCCTCCCTCCCTCCCTCCTTCCTCCTTCCTTCCTTCCTTCCTCCTTCCTCCCTCCCTCCCTCCCTCCTTCCTCCTTCCTTCCTCCTTCCTCCCTCCCTCCCTCCCTCCTTCTTCCTTCCTTCCTTCCTTCCTTCCTTCCTTCCTTCCTCCCTCCCTCCCTTCCTTCCTTCCTTCCTCCTTCCTTCCTTCCTCCCTCCTTCCTTCCTTCCTCCTTTCTTCCTTCCTTCCTCCTTCCTTCCCTCCTCCTTCCTTCCTTCCTCCTTCCTTCCCTCCTTCCTTCCTTCCTCCTTCCTTCCTTCCTTCCTTCCTTCCTCTTTCCTTCCTTCCTTCCTCCCTCCTCTCTTCCATGCATCCATGCTGTCACTCACTCACTGAGCAAGCACCCATTGCCTTACATTTTGTGTGGAACTCTGGAGACTCTTTGACAAGAAAAAGCAGTCCCTCCAGGGAGTGTCCAGTGTGGAGCACTGGGCGAGGACCCGAAGTGAGAACGTACCACAAACAAGGAGCCCCACTGCACCAGCTGGGGGGCTTGTAGCTTCAAGCACGTCACCACTTGGCCAAAACTGTTCTCTGGTGGTAGCGGAGCACAAGCAGGGTGCTGGCTGCTGGGAAGGCAAGCAGCTGGGTATGCATACACGTGCGTGACACTGAACGTTTAGAGGAAATCAGGGAAGGCTTCATGGAGGAGGTGACATTTCAGCGGACTCTTCTAGGGGAAGTGGGCGTGACCTGGGTTGTAGGGAGCAGCGGCCATTCCAAGCAGGGGAGAGGTCCCGCGTGAGGGTGGGGGCTGAGAACACGCGGTGTGTTGGAGGAGTTCCCAGTAACTTGAGGTGGCTGGTGTAGGGTTGGCGGTGGCTGCAGAGGAGACCGGCCAGCCTCATTCGGGTCGCTGAGTCCCGCAGGCACGCAGGGCTGCAGACCCAGCCCGAGCCCTCACCACGGCCCTGCTCCTCCACAGGCGGCCACCTAGTCCTCCACCTCGGGAAATACTCCGTAAAGCGTGAGCCATCGGCCCCCATGTCTGCCCTTCATTGATGGGGACAGCCTGGTGGTCACCGGCCGCAGGGTGACCAGCTGGGCAGGGGCTTGGGTCCCAGCTCCGCACCTCCCCTCCCACCTTGGCAAACTCACCATCTCTCCGAGCCTCACTGTCTTCGCTCCGAGACGGAGACAACGCGGGCCGTCACGAGGACCGACTGTGTGGGGCAGGTGTAGCACGCGGCCTGCCTCGGAAAAATCACACGACACGTCCTCGAAGATCCTGTGTGCAGCGCTTTCCCCTAACTTCTATGATCCGGAAATGCCACCTGTGGGTGCTTTCTGGACCGCCCCCCCCACCAGCGAGGCTGCCCTGAAGTGGCTCGCCGGCCAGCTCCCGGGCTGCAGAAGATGCGTCACCCCACCGTGCCCCAGGGCACGCGCGTCCTGGTGTCCCGTCTCTTTCCGGACCCTCACGCGCCCCACGGCGGGGTGTGGGCCGCCGCGAGGCCAGGGAACTGTCCGTCTCATTCCCAGCTCTATCCTTGGGCTCCAGCTTAATTCCTGGCACATAGGCACACTCACTAAATATTTATTAAATAAATAATTGATTGATTTTTAAAAATGCAGTAAGTCTAGCATGACGTATTTTTAATGAATCCGAGCGGGGTGGTTGGCTACGGAGCTTCCCAGGAATCAGAGACTGCTCCCGCCCCCTCAGGCCACAGGCTCTTGCGTCCAGCCCCCCCGCCGTCATCTGGGAGACTCAGAGTATGAATGGTTCACGGAGCTGGGTCCCCCGCCACCAGCCTCGGCGGGATGATGGGGCACCAGCGCCCAGCCACCTGCCTCCAAGCACCCTGCTCTGACCACGGAGCCCTCGGCTGCTGGCACACAGGCTGCTCGGCTCCCCACCCAGAGTGGCCTGGGAAGGCTGCCTCGTGCGCCCGTGGAGGGACCCTCTGGAGACGTGTCTGTTAGAAGGGGTCACGATGGGGTGACGCGTTCTCTGCAGCCCAGGGAGCTGGCCAGCGCGGTGGGTGCTGGCACATCAGGGCGGCCTTGCTGGGGGAGAGGGCGTCCAGAAAGCGCCCACAGGTGGCATTTCCAAATCACAGAAGTGTGGGAGGCCCGATATCCCGCACGGGGTCCGCCAGGTTCCGAGGAATGTCACTCCCACGTGCGTGGCACTCTTGAGGGCACACTCCTGGCCCACCGGGCGCCCCCCAGACTGTGGCTGAGTAGGAGTCCAGATGGGGAGACACAGGGGCCAGAGCAGGAGGGCCAGGGCTGTGCATGTGACCCGTCCCCTGCTCACTGCCCGGACAGCACCGTGGGGCCGCGGCCTCCCGCTAGCCCACTGGAGGGGAGGACGCCCAGCTTGCTGGGCACTCCACTAGGCCATCGTCCCCGCTAACCTGCAACGCCTATCCTCAGTTACATTCCTGTCCTCTCCGACCCTTCCCGAGGGGCGTGCAGGGACAGCGGCCACTCCTCCCTCCAGAGAAGTTTCTGGTTTCCTTCCCCGGCTGCTGCCTCACAGCCACATGCACGTGCCATCCCCCAGCTCAGGTAGGAGGGACTTTTATGGGAAGGACACTGCTGAGTCACAGAGGACGTGGCCACGTGGCTGATGTCACCAGCAGCGCCCAGCGGACCCGGGAAGGACAGGGGAGGAGGGCCGCCTCTCTCTGAGGGATCTGTGACTGCACGGAGGGACCTGGGGACAGGGAGAGGGGAGAGCTGTTCCACGCGGGGCAGGGCAGGGCAGGCTCACTGGGTGAAGAGCTCCCCGTGTTCCAGTTCCTTCAGTTCCCTGTGTGGTCCCCAAAGGGACACGAGGCAGGACCTTCTGCTAAGGAGGGGCAGAAACGCAGGGCCGAGGCTCTGGCCCGGAGGCTCTGCTCACCCGCCAAGCCTTGGTCTTCCCATCTGGAGAGTGGGGATGAGGAGGAGGAAGGGAGATGGGCCTGGGCCCCCACCCTGTGCATGACTTCCTCCCGGAACGTTAGGAACCTTTGCAGTTATGCCCTCATCTGGGTGCCCGCTGGGTTCGTGTCTGCTTCTAACACTAGACCCCGACTCCCGGACAGGGCTGAGGTGCCATTGCCCGGAAACTGGGAGGTGCCCACCATCTTCCGTGGGTGGTGTGCAGGCAGGGGTGTGTCCACTATGGGGAGGGAGGATGCCTGCAGAGCTCACACATGGCGGCCGACCCCCTTCACCGGCTCAGAGGAGCAGGAGTGGGGATGGGGGTGCTGGAGCAGGGACAGGAGAGAGGCAGTCTGCGGTGATGGACCGTGCTGGTGGCTCGTCCAGGCCGCACATGCACCTGGGTGGCTCAGGGAGGCTGAGAAGTCCCTGGGCTGCAGGTGAGCAGGGACGGGATGCCCACAGCCGTCTGACTCTGTCCGGGGCCGCTGGAAGCTCTCCTCCAGGGCCTGGGAATGGGATGTGGGCAAGGAAGGGGGCAGGAGTCCTGACCCCCCCGACCACAGTCCCCAGACTGGTCTCTGGTCATGGCGGCTGCCGTGGGAGTGTGGGGCCCTCTCGCCGTGGTTGTGTGTATGAGTTTGAGCCACAGAATCTCAGGCCAAGATTAAGACGGTTTTCCCCGGCCTCTGACTCCCCTCGGACTCGCTAGGAGAGCCCCACGCACGTCCCCACCCAGTTCCCAGTCTGGTCCCCGCCTGCCGCGGAGGGAGCAATGGCCCGGCTCCGGAGTGCATCAGGGTCCCCACCCATCTCCTCCCAGCTCCACCCGAGCTCTGGGGAGCAGGGAGAAGGAGAGTGACAGCAAGTGCCAGGAGCCTCTAGAGCCCTGCCACCGCGACTTCCAGGAGGACGGGGGGCCTGGGCCCCTCACTGGCCTGCCTCCCCCACTCCCTACCCACGGGTCAGGACCCCGGAGGGGTCCAGCCGCAGTCTCCCCCACGCCCTTACTCTCCCTCATCACTGGGGATGTCTCCTTGGAGGAACCTACCTCTCTCCGGCGTCCTAGAGATAACCTCTCCGAGATCCACCCCTAACAGCTCTCAACAGTCCGGGGACGGCCTCCAGGGAATAGTGAATTACTCCGTCCGTGTTCAGTTTCTTTGTTTCATTCGAGTTTTTTTGTTTGTTTGTTTGTTTTGTTTTTTTGCCAATAGATTGGGGGGGTTCTCGGGCCACCGCGTCTTCCCAACAGCCCAGACAGTGTCCTGTTTGTTGCACAACAGACTTCCAGGGGAATATTTTCTGAGGGAAAAGGTGGAGAAAAATAATCTCATCTTAAAACGTGGGCATTTACATTCTCTAAAATGTAGCTCTGGCCAAGTTCCCTCCTCCTTGGAATCCCTCGAGGTCCTACAAGGCGGGGACTCAGGAGCCACAGCCAGCTTGATCCAGCCAGACCTGCTACCCACCTTGCTCCAGCCCCACCCAGGATGTGACTGAGCATCAACCCCCCAGGTTAAATTCTCTGACTCCCCCAAGCTGGGTCAGGTGCCTCTAGTCCCAACATGGACACACGCAGGCATGCCCCCACTAGCGTGACCACACATTCACACAGACGGATTTGTGTGTGCTGTGGTCCTAACACAGGTGCATTCTTATCAGTGTCCGGCTCCTCCAACCGTCCAGGCCCCCAACAAGGGCCTGACGAGCCCACATAGGAGTGGGGAGGTCCTGGCTCTGCCCTGGCCCTCCTCTGGGGCCCCAGAGGAGGACCCTGCACCCAGGGGGCGGTGGGCGTGGCCTGACCCCAGTGGGCCAGGCTCGGAGTGTCAGGCAGAAGGCCAGGAGGCCCGTCTGGATCCCCCACTGCAGCTGGTGCGGCTTATTTACGATGCTTTTAGCTCCAAGCAGACCCATTTCCGAACCCCTCTCCGAGATATAAATTATCCTCAAGGGCTGATTTGTGTCGCTGTGGTCGGACAATGCCCGACCAGAAAGCACTCCCGCCTCTCCGCAGTTTCCATCCAGGGTGAGCTGTGGGTTTTTTCCTCCCTTATTGAGCACTTCAGAAAGGGGGCTGAAAACCTTCAATAGGTTTCATTTTTAGGGAAAGCAATTTTGGCTTATTAGGCGCTGTTGGCTTCAGAAATATGCTCACTAATGACTTCTATTTAAATATTTTCCTCCAGCTGAGACTTTTTAAAAAATACCGTGTTAATGGATTCAACATCCCCTAAATGGGTGCCTCCCCAGCTCGGCTTCTGAACTTTCTTGGCTGGATCGAACACACAGTCAGGAGGTCGCAAGCAGCCGGCGACAAGACAAGCCCAAGAGTTCACCGTGGAAACGACGGCCTTCCCGCTCGTCACGCTCTCGGCCATCCGCACAAACTCAGAGGGAACTGCCCGTCCCTCGGAACCCTTAGCTGGCTCCCGGGCTCCTCCGGGAGGAAAGCCAAGCCCTGCAGCCTTGCACAAAAGGCCCAACCTGCCCTCCGTGGGGCCACAATGCCCCCCACGCTCCCCACTGAACCCCGGGCCGGAAAGGGTGGTGCGGCTGCCCGGGATCCAGGCTGCCTGGCTTCTGAGTCGCTCGGCCGTGGGCGAACCACGTGGCCCCTGCTGGGCTCCATTTTCCATCTGAGAAATGGGATGACACCGTGCCTGTTTCCCAGCCACCCCCGCGCCCCTCCCCAGGGGCTAATCTGCAGACCCTCTGGGAGCACTTGGGAGAATGTCTGGTATTCTTTGCCCATGTTGGTCACTGCCAGTCCTCCTCCGAGACGGGAATTTAACATGATCCTCTGCTAAGCTTGCCCTCTCCAGAGGCGTGGCGTCCCCTGACCCCGCTCCCGGGCCACCCCTCTTGTCTGACACGGACACCCGAGCCAGCTCGGCACAATGACGGTCGACACCTCTGTCTGCGGGCGTCAGAAGCCTGCTCAGGCGAGCTCAGGCTGAAAGAGGGTCTGGTTGTGAGAACGTGGGGGCATCCTGCAGAACCCCACCATTCAGACGGTAGCACAGCCTCAGTGGGGCCCGGAATCAAACCCAGAGATGCAGGAAGATCCCACTTAACTCCTGCTTTTTTCTGAGAAAAGGCCTCCTTCCCTTTTCTCTTTCTTGGACCCTTGGTCTCTTTTTCTATCTGTCTGCAGACCAGCATCTTCTTCAACTCAGCCACAGGGTAAAAAAGTATTTCCTCCCCTTTAACTTTTCCTGATGGTTCTAGCCATGGCAAGCCTCCTGATTCAGTTCCAAAGCTCTGCAGATGGGGGTCTGACCAGGCCCTCCAGGGTCAAGTGCTGGTCAGTGGAGCCCAGACTACAGGATGACCTTATGTTCCCAGCACCTTGATCCCACCACACCTGTCTTCCACACATGTCTGTGTTTCCCTCAAAGGCGATAAGGACCCCTCGAGGACCACACATTTCCCATCTTCACCTTCTCTGGTACCCAGTCTAGTGGCTGGAACATCAATTTTGTTGCAAAAAGGAAGGCGTGCATGATGGAGGAGCGGCTTGCATTTCCAACCCGGATCACCATGCAACCTCTGGCAGGCGGTTCATCTGAGGGGTGCTAGGAAGCCCGCCTGGCCCCCGGTCCCACACACTCGGGCAGGGTCGCCTGGCCCTCAGCTGTCTCCAGAACGTGCTGCTTCCCCCCCCCCCTGCTTGCACCCAAGTGAAGTAGGGCTCCATCTTCCTGAATACGCAGTGATACACGGCTCCAGGATCTAAGTTGATTTCTGCGAGAGGGAAGCGGCTCACTCAACAGAATCCACACTCCCAGAGATTATTAAAGGAGCAGAATGAAATTCTTGGGGGTCGGAGGTCCGGGAACACTGGGAACACGGCATTCCCAGCAGAACCTTAGCTTAACTGCCACCATCAAACTTGCCAGAGGCGTGGTGACACTCCTGAATTATTTACTTGGGTCCTGCGACCAAAGGTGGGAGCAGCACCTGCGCCGTGGCCGTGACCTCGCGAGCGGAGGGTTTGATTCATTAGCTGTCGGTCACGGGGCTGCCCTGGGTTAGGGCCGTACTGTGGGTTTCACGGATAGCCCCATTTCGGGTGTTACGTCCTCTCTCAGCAGGAGCTCGCCTTCCCGGGGACAGGGGCAGGCGGGAGCATCAAGGTGCACATCGTCCTCCGGGGTCTGCGCACAGCGGTTTTCCCCGGCATCGCCCAGACTCGGAAGCCACCGACGTGTCCTTCAGGGTCTGGGCGGCTGGACAGACGAGGACGTGCTCTTACAGCAGCCGGTCCGAGGAGGCCCCTCGCGTGGCACCGTGGCCGCGCGGGTTCATCAGCGGTGACACCCGCCCCGCCCGTGTGACACTGCGCTGTGCCGTCTCACGGAGGCAGCGCACACGGGCGCAGCGGCCACAGCACCGCCAGCCCGACTCTGAGCAGCACGCGTCCTGTCAAGCACGTGGTTGGTGCAGTCCACTCACGACAAGCCGGGTCCCTCCGTCCGAGAACGCTCGGGAAGCCCAGGGCCCCGACTGCCACCGGCCTGAGCTGGCTGGAGGCCTCCCCTCAGGAAGCAGCGTGGAGCCCAGGCTGCTGGCTCCTTTCCCCCGTTGGACGCCACGCTCCGTAAACCCTGTGGCCTCCCGGGGGAAGCTGGACCGGTCCTCAGCGTGTCTGCAGCTTTCCCGCCTCCTTGCATGGCAGAAGAACCCGGGGGGGCCTCGGATGCCCGCGTGCTCCCCTCCAGACCGCGAGGGCAGGGACTAGCGTTTTGTCTCGCCGTTTCCGGGGCCTGGTGCCGGTCAGGGACCGAAGCGTGTTTCCCCAACAAACCAGCGAAGGCAGAACAAGAACGCACGAGGGGCCGAGGGTGCAGGGGAGACAGACAGACAACTGGGCCCGGCCCAGGCAGGTGGGCATGGCCAGACGGGAGCTCCGGCTGCCCATCCTGGCCACCAAGACAGCCAACAGCTTCCTGAGCCATGGCATGTCCCACCTCCTCTGCCGTCCGCTGGGCTCACGGCCCGGTCCCCACGGGGGTGGTGCAAGCATCAGCACTGGGGCAGCGAGCGCCCCATCGGGCATTTGGCAAAGCAGCGTGGGGGCCAGGGAAGGGTTAGAGAACAAGGCTCTGGGTCCCTTTGGGAGACGGGAGGTCCCCCGGGTGAGAGGCCACCAGGGAGAAGAGCAGCAGAGGGAGGCGCCGCCTTCAGGTCCCAGGACCCTGTCCCTGCAGTCGCAGAATGGATTCCGTGCCTGCCCCCAGGGCTCGGAGTCCAAGGGCCCGGGCTGGCCCCCGCCGGACCATCTGAGTGCGATGCACAAGGGTCTGAGGGGCGCCCCGCGACCAGGGACCATCCCCTCCTTCCCGCGGACACTGAGGGTCGATGGAATTCGTGTGCAAAGCCTGCCCGGTGACACGGCGCCTGCCCGGTGCCCGGCGAGCTGAGGGGTGTGACCGCTGTGACTGGGGCTCGGTCTCCCCGCTCCCTCGAGGGTCTGGGGGGCCCCATCCCTTGCCCCCCCCCACGCGGTTTCGGTCATTTGGGCTCACTGCGGCGAACACCTGCTGGCTCCCGCCCACGTGAGAAACAGCCCCGGAGACTTTGGGGCAACCATGGCAACGGGCTTCCGAGCAGGGTGATTGCGACTTTATCAGAAAGTTCTCTCTCCCTCCGCTTCTGGGTGCCCCAGAGTCCACCGAGTGTGGACGCGTTGTTTGTGACAGGTGGGACTGGGTCTTTCCCGGTAGGAACACTTCCTCGGCTCAGTAACGCAGCCGGCGGGGAAGAGCCGGGAGGTCGGCCCCCCACAGCTCTCCCCCGTGGGGCAAGCTGGTCTGGCCAATCCCTGTCCCGCGTCCCCCTCAGCTGCTGCATCCACGTCGGCTGGGGCCACAGGGACCAGGGGCTCAGGTCCGCGGCTGAGCCTCACGGGAGACCCCCGGTTCCCCGTGTGAGGCGCATCAGGGGTTTGAGGCCATCAGTCCCGCACAACGTCTGCTGGAAGACGTGCTCCTGGATGAATGAGGGAATGAACCAGTTCCTCGCTGTGTCTCCCTCGAAGATCAAACAAAAGAATGACTTTGGAAGTTTGTGACAAGCTGCCCTGTGCTCCTAAGCACACGGGGCTGCTGACGGGTTTAACAAGGAAAGCAGCTCAGTCCACACTCCCTGAGCCCTACCTCAGAGACCTCCCGTCCTCACAGGGAGACCCCACCCCAGCTTCCAGAGGGGTGCCTGCTCCCTGGCTCTGACCCGCACCTTTCTGTCCTGGACCTGCAGGGCTCAGATGGGAAGTCCTTCCTCCAGGCAGGGCTCAGACAAGAAAGCCTCCTCCTCCAGGGACCAGGGAGGAGGGAAGCACACGCCAACCACAGGGTCACAGCTCACTCCACCGGTCGCCATCAGGGAGATAAAATCCTGGGGTTTCGTCCATGAGTTAAGCTGCCCCAGCAAATGGTCCTTCACCCCTCGGGCTTGGAGACTGCACGGAGGCCATTTGCTTCTCCAAGGACTCGGGGCGCCATGTCCTTGGCTGGCCGGGGAGAAAACAGAGGTGCAGGGGTTGTGCGGGGAGGCCGGTTCCCGCTGGCTCTGGCAGCACAGGGGGATGCTCTGTGCCGCGGGCGGGCCCCCCGGCAGGCCTGCGGCATCCAACATCATGCTGGGACAGAGGCCCTCAATCCAGTTAGCACCTGCTGGTCCCCGCAGGCCCGCCACGTGGGAAGGGACACGGCTCAGAGCTGAAGGCACGGCTGCCTCGTGGTAGGAGCAGAGGGGCAGGGGCTGCTGGAGCACCCCACAAGGCCCAGGGTAAGGGAACAAGAGTGGGTCCTGGCCAGGGCCCAGCCCCTCTCCAGCCTCTGTCTGGGGCCGTATTGGGCTCCCGCTCTGCCCACCCAGGGCGCCGCCGCAGGGCAGTGAAGGGGAGCGGGCTGGGGTGGCTGAACCCATCACAGTGGCCGGCTAGGCTCTTTGGGCTGACTCCCTGGTGCAGATACTGCGTGGCGGAGTGTTAGGACGAAGCCCAGAGAAGGCTGTAGACGGGTCCTGTCCCTGGGCCTGGCGGGCGACTCCCTCCCCGGGGGCTCGGCCCGAAGCCCACATTAGCAGAGCCTCGGAGGGGCGCTGCCACATCTGGTGAGCCCCGGGGAGGGGCCGGGTGCCTGGGCGCCAAGGTGTGGCCAGACGGGAGCCTAGACCTGGATCCCACGGCCGCCGCCTTGAGAGGGACCCCTTCTCCCGGCCCACTCCGTGAGGACAGCGTGGACGCCCAGGCCCGGCCCGAGCCAGCGTCCAGTAAGGCCGCACTCCGCGTGCGAGCGACAGGCCGGGAGTGCGCGCCGGGGCTGGTGGGGAAGACCGCCCTCTCGGTGTTATCTGCTGACCCCGTGTCAACACAGCTCTCTGACCCCGGAGAGCTGGCAGGGGTGCACCGTGCAGGATCCTGGGTCTCGGTTAGTCAGCCCCTTCCCCACGTCGCGGCCCCTGGGCGTGGCTGCTCAAAGGACACGCGACTCTCTCGTTAAGTCGCGTCCGCTCACGGCCCAGCAGCGCAAGCCCAGCACCCGACGCCGGCCCACCGGATCCACCTCATGTCCCCCATGTGGTGTCCGAAGCTGCCCGCTGGCCGCCCGCTCTGCTCCTGCACCCAGACCCACGAAGCCACCCTTCTCTTGCCCTCGGTCACCGCCGTCTGGATGGACGTGTCCTTGTCCACATGGTCACTAGCCGCAGTGGCCGGAGTGACCCTTTAGACACATGAGTGGGGACCCATCACTGTTCTGCTCAAACCCTCCTGTGGCCGTCCCGTGCGGGTCACAGTAAAGGACAAAGAAGGGCCGTGTCGCTGCCCCGCCCCCCCCGTGTGGTTCTCCCCTCGGGCCGCGCTCAGCGCCTCCGTCTCCTCATCAGCAAAATGGGCATAAAGACGTCTACCTCGCGAGGCACCAGTAAGAATTACATTAAATGGGCTACCGTGTGCTGGCTCTCTGCCAACAGCAGCCCCGGGCTCCCCTCCCAGCTCTCCGCACCCCAGCTCCCCCGTCCGCCTACCTGGGCCGCCGCCGAGCTCGGGGCTTCTCGTAAGGATCAAACGTGGGCAGGCGGGTGGGGACTCTGCTCCGCCTGCCAGTGTCCCCAGAGGGTTCCCGCCCCGTCATGCCCGCAGCCCCTGACCGCGTTCGCTGGCCTGACCGCGGGCCCCTCCTGACCCTCCCTCCGCACGCGCTCAGTCTGTTACCCCAGAACGACTTAGCCTGTGAGCCCCGGGGCGCAGGGGGGCGGCCCCGCGGCGGGGGGGCTTCCGCTCCCGCCCCCGCTCCTGCCCATGCAGGCGCTCTGTCAGCGTTGGCTGAAGTGGATCCCGTCCAAGCATCAAGGCGAGCAGCCCCAGCCCCCAAGTCCTCCCCGATCAGATGCCTCCCTGCTTCTCCGGGGTGGGAGGTAACTGAAACGAGGGCCCTATTCGCAGAGAAAAGAAGCCAGTTTAGGAATTTAGAAATAAATGCAGCTCTGGGTGATGTCCTGTCTGTCCAGGACAGCTCTGGACAGACCCACAGCCAGCTGGTAGAGTGTCACCATCACTCTTGATAAAGATGTGCGAAGTCTCGTCAGATCCCTTACAAAGTGCCCTCCTGCCAGCCAGGGCTCCCCCATCCGCCACGCCGGCCGGCACGAACCCCAGCGGCTCACGGTCCCCCGCGGGGCCGTCGCCTGGCCGCTCCCCTCCCTGCTCCCCCAGGCGGCCTCCGTCCCTCCACTGGCTGTGCGGGGATCGTTCTGGAATACGCACCTGAAAACGCCCTGCCCTCCTTTGCCTTTGGAAAACTCCTACTCTCCCTTCAAAACCCAGCTTCTGTGTTGCCTCGTCTCTACAGCCGTTCGGTGGCCTTCCTTAACAGAAACTTGCTCCGTAACTCCCGCGTCTCTTGCATGAACACTCGCCACATTGCCCAGGCTCGTTCCCACGTGCCTCTCTCTCTTCCCGTGAGCCCGGGAAGAACCCGGACGATGGTCAAGGACGTCACTGTGTCTCCGGAGCCGGCAGGCGTGAGAGGCTGGAGGGAGGGAAGGGGGCCGGAGCTCCCCGCGAGGAGTCTTGTCACCGCTGCAACTCCCGGCCTGGGGGGTCCCGCCCGTGAGGGGACCCACGAGTGTGTCAGGAAACCAGATGCATGCGGAGGGACCTGGCAGGAGACAGGAAACCAGTCTGTGGACGCTGGGCCAGCCGGGGCTCACCCTGAACAGGGTGGAGGTGCCCAGCCTTGCCCACCCACCGATGGGCGGCCCGAGTCAGGCAACCCGCCAGGCCGTGAGCCCCTCGGGGCAAGGATCGGCAGGCCTGGGGTCACGCGGCAGCAGCGCTGGGCCCGCCGGGGACAGACACAGGCCTGGGGAGCCCGTCCCTCCCCAGTTCTCAACCACTAACCACCCTCCACTCTGCTCTTTATTTCCAGAGCCCTGAGGTCCGTCCACCTCCTTGCGGTGACTCTCGCTCGGGGCAGGCGACGTGCGGTCCGTGATGCCCACAGGAGGCAGGGCAGCGGCTCCATCTGGGGCCTGACCCTCCCCAGCTCCGGCCTGGGCTCTGGGCACTGGGTTTCCAGAGCACGTCGTCAAGGAGAAGCTGAGCAAAATTCCTGGGGGGATTATCTCTGGGTGACCGGTTTTCAGGAGAGTCTGACGGTCTTTCTCATCCTTCCAACATCTCCCTAACTCAGACGACACGTCCGTGAATGTGAGCTCCAGAAAATGTCGCAGCAAACACGATGGTGCCGCGTGAGGAAGGCTGCAGCGAGAGCAGCGTGAGGTGACACGGGGTCGCCAGAGCCTGAGCGCTGGGGGCCGGGACGAGGGTCTGGAAGCCTCGGGACAGCAGAACGCACACGTGTACGCACGCTCATGTAGGTCCCACATTGGCGTCTCCCGACTCCCTGCCCTCGGCCCCAGGCACCCGGCCCTCAGGAGCCCCCTTGCTGGAACATGCCGGAATCCTGCACGTGTCCCCACCCCCGGGGGCTGCCGGGGAGAGAACGCGAGACTTCCCAGAGGGTCATGCTCTGAACCAGCAAAGCTCACACTCGGGAGCTGGCCCCGAGGACATAAAGGATGTGCAAAAGGGCAGAGTGGCACGGGAGGGGAGGGGCGAGCAGAGGGAGGAGGGGGTTAAGGGCAGTGAAAATACCGTGTAGGGCATGGGTCCTCCCGTGTCTGCCCAAACCAGGGGATGCACGAGGCCCAAGTGAGCCCAGCAGTCCTATTCCCTCCTGCGAGTGTCAGCGTAGGTTCACGACCACCAGTTGCGGGGAGGGAGGGAGGCTCTGTGTGCAGGAAACCCTGAACCTCCTCCTGGTTTTGCTGCGAACCCAAGACTGCCCCGCAAAAGGACGTATATGTATACATGGTTAACGGCCGAAAGGTAAGCTCCTCAAACGCCGTCACCAATAGCAAATGAGACGTCGAGAACTTCCAGGGGCCTCAAGAGCTGGGGCACGAACCCGGAATTCGGGCTACACCGACGTCACAAGTACCCCGGGTTTGCGGTCCAGGCCGCATCGAAGGACGGACGGATCCCCGAACAGACCCAGCCTTTCACGGCCGGAGCAGGTTTAAACGGCCATGCGAGCGGAAGACAGAGGAGGGTCCGTAGTCATCCCGATAAGTGAGAAAATGCGTAGGGAATTCCGTGTCCACGCTGACTAAAGAAAGGATCCGAAGACACTGCTGGGCCTGATAAGTTTATGGCAAATATTACACTTAATAAGGACACAGTGCACGCTTTTCCCCGGAGTGTGGGAACGACTTGCTGTCAACCATTCTATTCTGTGAGGAGGTCCTCACTAGGGCAGCGAGGGAGGAAAATGTTCCTAAATGTATAGGATTAGAAAGAAAAATATCAGCCCATCGTTTCTCACCAATGACGTGATTGCATACTTAGAAAAACAGAAAGAATCCACAGAAAAATTACTAGAGCAAACACATGAATTTAGCCAGATCGTTAGGCATAAGGTCAATACAGAGAAATCAATCACGCTTGCCTATGCCACAAATAGAAGACGAGAAAATGGTTTGCATCTACCATGTGAAATGACGTAAAAACCAAATATATATATATAAACCCAACAGAAAATCTGAGAGACCTGTGCTCTAAAAACCACAACTATAAACTATAAACATGATTGACATAAATTAATCAGGGCCTAAATAAATGAGGGGACGTACCGCGTTTATGGGCCAGAAGACTGAAAACTATGAAGACATCGATTTTCCCCCAAATCGATTTGCAGATCCAACATAACTCCCCAAAATCCCAGGAGGTACTGTGAGTGTGCGCAAGCGGGCAAGTCTACTCTAAAATTCATACAGAATTAACAGGGCCGAGAACATACAAGATGATCTTTATGCTCTTAGGCCTCAAGATTTTTAAAATAAAAGTGCAGGAATTAAGACAGGGCGGTGTCAGTGCAAGGATAGCAAGTAGAGAGAGAGGGAGCAGGCAAGCCGGTGTGGAAAAGAGACTTTCGACCCATACTTGATGCGGGACTGGCCCGGGGTATGCTGAGAAGACCTGCAAACCCACAGGAGACGGAGACCAGGAAACCAGGCAAACTATTTGAGCAGGAGCTTTATGATGAGGGTATCCAGGGGTCCCTGGGTGGCTCAGTGGGTTGACTGTCCGACTCTTAACTTCCAATCGGGTCTTGATCTCAGGGCTGGGAGATCGAGCCCCGTGACGGGCTCCACGCTGGCCATGGAGCCTGCCTTTAAAAAATGAGGGTATTAAATGACCAATAAACTGGAATCACTCGGGGTCCCTGCTCACCGGGGAAGCCCATTAACGCCACGGTGCACTCCAGGTCCGAAAGGAGGAGGCGTGAGATCGCGACGAAGACGCAGAGGAGCGGGGTGAGCTCGCGTCGCTTGGGGAGTGCAGTGCGACCACTGAGGAGGGCGTCTGGAGGGCTTCGGAGGTGGGGAGGTGCGAACGCGATCAGCACAACGTCCCCTGCGGGCGCCCGGCCCGTGGAAGTGTCCCCAACCTCGCTACCAGATACGATGCCCACGAGGGGCAAACGTCCGACGCAGCCCCGAAGCCCGCTACGACAGACACTCACTGCCCCGTGTGTCCGCCGGTCGGGAAATCGCAGCCGGGGCAGCGCGCGAGGCAGTAACTCGCAAGGGAAGCGACAAGCCGTGCGCTCGCGGACACGCGGGAGGACGTTCAGAAGCCGGCAGAGCGCCGGCCGCGCAAGAGCACACGAGAGGGCTTCGGGGGCGGCAGAGCCGGTGTGGACACGCTCTCCAGAGAAATCGAGTACAAACGCTGGGCCATGTGCCTTTCTGAAGACACGCTGGACGCGCAAATGAAAGAAACTGCGGAACGGATCTGGACGGGAGGCAAAGAGCAAGGCGTGGCCGCGGGAAGGTCCCAGCTGGTCCCGGGGCTGGGGCTGCACGGGGAGGGAAAGTTGGGGGGGAGGCTGCAACGTCCCCAGCTTCTCCTCCACACCCCAGGAGACGCAGTGGTCGGTCAGGCTCTTACCCAGCTGGGACTCACGCAGACCCTCAGTCACGCATCCAGGGCCAGAACAGACGTGGGCGCCCCAGTGAACTAAGGGTGATTTCGTTGTCTCGGGGGCTGGGAGGGTGGCTTCCTTGACGCTGTGTCTCACCACCGTGTCGTCCCAGCGCAGCCACCGCTGGAGAGGAACCGCCGGTCGGGTCAGGGTCTGACCGCGAGTCCGGCCGGCACGGAGCGGTTTCTAGAACCGGGATCCGGGGAGAGGAGCGAACGTGGCACACGCAGGTCCTGCCGCCGCTTTGCTGCGTCGCCTCCGCTTCCTGCCGTCCGCCCGTGGTGGTAGCTGCCGGGCTTCCTGGGTGCCGAGCCGGGACACGCACACGGGCAAACGAGGCTTCACCGCGCTCCACGGACCCTGCGTTTTCTGCACCGCGAAGGCCTGCGGCGAGCCTGCGGGGAGCGCATCTGTGCGCACCGTGTGGCCAGCGCGTTTGCCGGCCTCCAGAAGGGCCCGGAAAACGCAGGAGCGCTGCTTTTTGAAGCGTGCGTGTGTCCAGTTACGTGAGAAGCACACAGACATCCCCGAGGGGACGGGGCCAGGAGCCCCCCTGGAACTGGCCGTGGGACCTGATCCCTCACCGCCGGGATTCATCCGAGAGAAATGAAGCGCACGTCCGTGGAGGGCATTGTGCTCGCCGCACGCTGAAACGGCCCCGGTGCCCATCAGCCGGGGGAGGAGCCGGTGTGGTCCAGCCACACGGGGGGATGCTAGTTGGCAACAACCTTTACAGACCTCTTGGTCTGTGCTGCGTCGTGGAATTTTCCCTGAAACCATAACACACTAAAACCAAGGGAGCCGGACACGAAAGGCCGGCATTGTGTGCACGCGTCGCTCCCTCTTGCTCTGGCCGGGAGGCCCCCTGGGCGGACTGCAAACCCTTCCACCCATGAGCGCGGCGAGCTCTGTGCTCCGGGACCCCAGCCCCGGCCACCCTGCAGGCCTGCGGCTGGGGGAGGGCGTTGGACACTCGGTCCTGTGATAATGACACACACCAAGCACACACAGGGTGGCTGGGTGGTCAGAAGGGACAGAGCTTGGCGTCTTCATGACCGCCTGTCCCTCCCCACCCCAGAAGACCCCGTGTCCAGGATGACTTCTGAGTAAAGTACATCCCAGTTCACCTCAGGCTGGAAGTTATAAACTTTCTTTTATTACAGCGGATTCCGCTTTTATCATTAGCATGTAATGAATTATTCTCAGGTTTCCGCGCCTCAGTAATTGTCTCTCTCAAGAACCTCATTAAACATCGCCGGATACTTTTGATCATTATTAATAAAAGCGATAACTTGGAATAAGCTTGCATTCCCCCGCCAAGGCTGCCGACTTGAAGCACTACAATAGAGAACTAATGACGACTGGAAATCTCCAGGGAGAATCACCAGGGGTGTCTTGTCTTCCTTCTTCTTGGGAGGTTCCCCCCTCCAAGCTGGGGGAGCGGTTTGCCACCGGGAGTCAGACCGTCCGTCTGACCGTCCGTCTGACCAGCCCCTACCCCCTCCCGGCGTTGACTGTGGACGCATTTCCTCCCCAAGTGCCCGCTCTCTCATCTGGGCTGTTTCAACGATTCACAAGGGGGTGAACTTCAGGGCTGAAACAGAGAACGCTCCCCAAACACCAAGGTCTATTATTATTGCCAAGAAATATGGACTCTGGTGTTTCGAAGCCATATTTGGAGACTCCTATGCTCGCCAGCGTGAGTTCGCGGCAGCCGCTCGAGTCGGGAGTTCTCTGTGCTGTTGTACCTCGTTATCTGTGATTAATACATGCCCTGCTCTTTCTAAGGGCCAGACGCCGTGCTAAGACCTTTCCTGTGGATGATCTCATCTGAAGCCGTGGTGGTTCCAGGAAGCAGAAACCATCTATTATCCCCGGTTTACGGTGGGAGAAACAAGACCAGAGAGGCTGCTTCATTAGTCCAAAGCCACCCAGGGGATGGGCAGCAGAGCCGGGCTTCAAACCCGTGGGCCTCCCACACCGGTGTGCTCTACCCCTTCCCGCCCGCATTTCAGTCTTATGGGCTCCGAGTAACCTTCACATGAGAGAGAAGTGATGGTCTTGGAATCCACTCTGTCCCCGCCAGGAAGATCCCAGTCTGGGCAGGGTCCTGTCTCACCAGCCTCCATCTGACTCTCGAGATCTGGGACAGATTGTATTTTCTAAAAATCGTCCATCCACCTATCCCGTCCCACGCGCTCCCCAGCAGTCTGATTATGACTCTCCCTGCTCAGCGGTGGGGTCCGCCTTCCCTCCCCTTAAACCTGGTGGAGTTCGTTGCTATGTGAATTCCATCCTCCCCAAACTCTGTCTACACTGCAGACTCTTGAGCTAAATAAGCCGAGTTCGGGACGGCTTGCTATGCAGCCACGAACAACTGGAGCGAGTTTCAGCCTTGTTTTGCTTTCCAGACCCAAATGGTCCACGGCCCCCGCACACACACTCACCTGCCTGTCCCCACCTGTGTGGGGAGTTCTGTTTCCACTTTGCATCTAGAAATCCCCTCAGACACGTCCCTCCCAGCATCATTACAGGAGAAAGCCGATGATCTACAGAGTCGTGACTTTTCTGGAGCCTTTCAGAGAGCTGAGCTCGCAAGGCAGCCACACGGACTGAGTCCTGATGAGCGGCGAGCCCTTCGAGGGGCAGTGAGACGCTTCATCTCAGGGAAGGTGTCACCTTCGGAAAGCGTGGGGAGCAGATGTGGCCGCCATAAAGTAGGCAAGAACAAAGCAGCTAAACTTGTGAGGGATCCTGCAAGGCCTGGGCTGAGGCACAGGACAGGGCAGCACAGGAGGTCGGGAGCCCCAGGGACGCTTGCATCCACGGGCAAGCTCTTTTCCACAGACGCCTGCAGTGTGCTCACCGAAAAGCGGGGAGTGGGGCAGGAAGCGTGGCAAGGCTCCGACCAGCGGTGCAGGCAAGCAGGTGAGGCTCAGCTACAGCTGGGTCATAGGCACAAACCCCTCCTACTCCCACAGAACTTTCTTTCCCAAAGCAAAGGCCACAAGCTATTGGAGGAGTGAAGAAGTGAAAGCAGGAGCTCCTCAGGCTTGAGCAAACACACTGCGCTACTGGAGAAGGGGAAGCCCAGCCACCTGGTCACGGGGGCTTGGCACCTGATGCCACAGCTTTCCGCCCTTGGGATAGGGGCGGGGGCAGGACACAGTCCAGGCCCCAGATCTTGCTCTGACACTAAGCACAGGTCTGCTACTGCTCCTGGAGGAGGAAGGGGCCCATGCCAGCCATAGACACGAGGCAGCACTGGGTTGCCCAAGAGGGGAGAAGCAGGACCGTTAATAAAATGCAAACCTCGGAGGCTGGCGTGAAGAAGGTCCGCCTAAGACGGAGATGGACGGCAGGTGGGAAAAGCTCGTGTGCCATCAGAAGTGTCAGGGAGGATAGCAGCGCCAAGTGCTGGAGTTGGCGTGAGAGCATGGGAGAGACGCCTCCCACGGTGCAGGAGTGCAGGAACTGCTGAAAGCTGAGGGGGAAGCAGGAGGACTGCAAGTGCCTCCCTGATGCTCCAGGCCTGATGCTGAGCACAAGACAGCAGCCACAGCCCTTCTGGGGGGGGGGTCGGTGAAGCTTGCCGTGCTCTGGGAGGAGGGCTGGCAGCACAGACCCCAGCCCAGCTCCGTCCCTCCCGAGATGGACTCAGCTCCTAAGCCAAGACTCCGACAGAGGAGAGAGCACGGCCACTCCCAGGAGTCACAGCGCTGCAGTCTCCACTGCGCTTCTACATGCAACGCCCAGCAGTCAATAAAGATGAGACACACACAAAACAAACGACCCATTATCAAGAGATAAAACAATCAATTGAACCAGACTCTGAGACGAGGCCGACTTGGATATATTCGCCTGGGACTTTAAGTCACTGTGACTCAGACGGTAAAGCATCTGCGGGGAAAGGTAGAGAGGGTGCAGAACCTGCTGGAGAATTTCAGCAGAGAAATGGAAACTCTTTTAAAAATAGGAAATTAAAGTGATATAAATACAAAAAGAGGTTGTCGGAGACAAAGAATTCCTTCGAGGGGCTTATTAGTGAGTAAATGCAGCTGAGGGCCAGCTGGTGGACAGCAGAAACCATCCAGACGAAAACATGAGGTGGAAAACAGAGGAGAGTGTCCAAGAGCTGTGAGATGATATCCGTAATTGGAGTCCAAGAAGGAGGAGAAAAGGAAAAACGTGGAAGAAATACTTGAAGGGATAATGGCTGAGAACTTTACAAATTAATAAAATACAGTGAACCAGAGATCTGAGCAGTTCAAAGAACATCAAACAGAATAAATGACAACACACACACACCTAGACATGGAGAAGAATAAAATAGTGAAGACGGAGAAAAAAGGAAGCATTACAGAGAGAAAAAATATATATATAAGAATTCAGCAGACTTCTCAGAAGAAAATGGAGTGACCCCTCTAAAGTACTAAAAAAAAACTTACCATCAATCTAAAATTCTGAATCAAGAGAAATGTCTTTGAGAAATGAAAGTGAAATAGATATTTTTCAGAAAAACGAAAGTTGGAAGAATATGTTGCTGGCAAACCTGCACTATAAGCAGCATTAAAGGAAATTCTTCATGCAGAAGGACGGGATGCCAGATGGAAATTTGGATCTACACAAAGGAATGGAGTATAAACCAAAAGTGTAAAAATGTGATTAAAGACATTTCAAAACTGACTTTTAAATTGCTTTGAAATGTAATTGACTGAAGCAAAAAAAAAAAAAAAAAAAAAGAGTCGTAATGTATCTGGGGTCCGTAGCACACGTAGAAGTGAAGAGTATGTCAACCATAGCGGTAACAATGGGAATGAGGACATGGAGATACGGGTTGTCAGGTTTGCACACTACATGTAGAGTGACATAATATGAGGGAAGCCCGTGGTGAGCCAACGCTGTATATTATAAACCCTAGAGCAATCACTTAAAAGTAAAGAACAGATAGAACAAGGAAACCAGTAGTGGAGACAAAAATGAATCATGAAAACTAACCAACTGATCCAAAAGGAGGCAGAAAAAGAGAACAGGGTGAACAAAAAAAACAGATAAAACATGTAGCAAACCACCAGCAAGATTAATAAGAACACATTTTCCCCTTAGCCTGATGCAGTATTGGGGGGGGGGCTCTTCAATCAGCACCACGTGTTCCATGGATTATTTCTGAAGGTGCCAAGGCCACAGCGGGGGGAATACTTCTCTTTCAAACATTAGCTCACAGCACCAGAGAAGGACAAGCTCTACAGAGTCTTTATGAAAGGTTATCGTTTATCAAGGGTGGATGGGAGTCGAGCCTGTTAATGAAGATAGGCCTGTTCAGAGCTGCTTAGCAAGTGAGCCACCTAGGAGATGAAAACCTCATGTCCTCTTTCATCCATCAGGTGTGGCTCCTGCCCCTCATCCTGCAATCCCCATGGGTTTGTTTTCAGGTTGAAATGGAATTTCAAATATAGATGTTTTTAGGATAAAATCAGGTGTTCTGTAAAAGCAAAAGAAGTAGAAAATGAGAAAGTTGCATATTTAAATATTGAATACAACCAGATCAATAATTGATTTAAATATAAACAGTCTCAGAAACTCAACTAAAAATATGAGATTGAGTAACAAAAAGGAAGAACTAACTCTATGCTATCAGCAAAAAGAAAAAAAAAAACAGCTACACTTGAAATATAAAATCATTAATAGATTTAAAGGGAGGGACGCCTGGGTGGCTCAGTGGGTTAAAGCCTCTGCCTTTGGCTCAGGTCATGATCCCAGGGTCCTGGGATCGAGCCCCGCATTGGGCTCTCTGTTCAGTGGGGAGCCTGCTTCCTCCTCTCTCTCTGCCGGTCTCTCTGCCTACTTGTGATCTCTGTCAAATAAATAAATAAAATCTTTAAAAAAAATAGATTTAAAGGGAAAGAATGGGAAAAAGATATGAAAAAGAATCAAAAGAAAGATGGGCCTGCTGTATTAATACCAAAGCAAGTGCTCTTTAGAACAAGGCGTATTACCAATGATCAAGAGAGAGATGACATAATTTAAACAATCTTTAATACGTATGCACTTAGCAACAGAATTTCAAAATAAATAAAATTAAAAATTGATAGAACTATAAGAATAGTCAAATCCTCACCACTCTCTCAGTAATCCATAGAACATGTACACAGAAAATCAGTGAGAATATTAATGACCAGAACATTACAATCAGAGGACATGAGCGTCCCCTCTCTTTCAAAAGATAGAAGAGAAGACTTTATGAGACCACAGTTACCCCAGTACTTAAGCCACTTAAAGATATTATGAGAAATGGAAACTATAGACCAAAAATCCTTAATAAAATATTACCAAATTGAATCCAAAAATCTATTAAAAGGATAATATGGTATGATTGAATGAGGAGTACCCCATGAATTCAAGATTGATTCAAAATCCCAGCCAATGGAATATGGTAACAGCAAAATGAGAAATAAAAATTATATAATCATCTCAATAAATGTTGGGGAGGAAACTTGGAAGTAGTACATATATATAATATTATACATGTATAATTATATATATTGATACATGTAATATATATATATATAATTTTAAAATACCCTCCACAATCTGGGAAATAGAAGAAACTTCCACAACCTAACCAGAAACATCTGTGAACAGATACAGCTAATGGCTAACTCATGCCAAGTGAAGAAAGACTACATGCTTTCGCTCCAAGACTGGGAATAAGCAAGGATGTCTTCTTTCAACCACCTCCTTTGTCAATATTGTTCTGGAAGTTCTTTCAGTGTAAAAAGCAAGAAGCAGAAATAAAAGGCATATAGAAAGGAATAACTATAACTCTATATTTGTAGATGAATTATTGTCAACATAGATAAATCTCAAAAATCTGAAAAATGGGGCACCTGGGTGGCTCAGTGGGTTAAAGCCTCTGCCTTTCGCTCAGGTCATGATCCCAGGGTCCTGGGATCGAAACCCACATCGGGCTCTCTGCTCAGTGGGGAGCCTGCTTCCTCCTTTCTTTCTGCCTGTCTCTCTGCCTGCTTGTGATCTCTGTCTGCCAAATAAATAAATAAAATCTTTTAAAAAATATAAAAATGTTCTTTTTTTCCCAAGATGTTCATAAATGAATTCAACAACACTGCAGGCAGAATACTCTGAAACCAACCAAACATTTGTTGAGGAAAGGGGAAGAGAAACTAAATGAATGGGGAGATATACCATGTTCATGAACCAAAGACTCTATATCATTAAGACTTCGGTTTTCCTAAAATTCATCACAACCTTAATCAAAAGATCAGGAAACATTTGGTGAAAGATTAGCAAGTTGGTTATAAAATTTATATGGAAAGAACTAAAATAGCCAAAGTAAATTTGAGAAAAAAAAACAATGATGGAGGCAGCACACAATCTGATTTCAAAACTAGAAAATAATAGTAATCAAGACGATGGACATCATCAGCACAAGGAGAGATGTGTAGATCAATGGAACACAAGACTAGGAAATTTAGAAATAAGCATACACACGTATAGCTCATTGATTTCTCAAAAGTGTCAAAGAAAATTCAATAGAGAAAGAATACCCTTTTCCACAAATAACGTTGGAAATATTGGGCATCTGTATGCAAAAATACATAGACAGACAGACAGATAGATAATAGACAGACAAACCTAACTCAATCCATATGCAAAAAAATTATTCAAAATGGATCAGAGAGGAGTGCCTGGGTGGCTCACTGGGTTAAGCCTCTGCCTTTGGCTCAGGTCATGATCCCAGGGTCCTGGGATCGAGCCCTGCATCAGGCTCTCTGCTCAACAGGGCGCCTGCTTCCTCCTCTCCCTCTGCCTGCCTCTCTGCCTACTTGTGATCTCTTTCTGTCAAATAAATAAATAAAAATCTTTAGAAAAATGGGTCAGAGAGTTAAAGTGAAATCTAACCCTTTAAAAGTTGTGGAAAAGGGGTAGAAAAAAATCTTTGTGATTTTGAGTCAGCCAAAGAATACTTAGGACACAAAAAGGAAAACCCATAAAAGAAAAAAATTGATAAATGGGGTTTCATAAAAATGGAAAGCTTCTGGCCTTTGAAAAATCTCATAAAGAAAATTAAAAGACAAGCTGCAGAGACTGGTGGAAAATATTTGCAAACATCTGTCTCACAAAGGACTTGTGTCCAGAATATATAAAGAACTCCAATAATTCAATAAGAAGAAAACAAATGCTATTGACAAAAAAATAGACAAAATGCTCCATCACACAAAGAAGACATATTACAAGCAGCATATAGGCACACAAGAAGATGCCTGATATCATTAATCACAGAGAAATGCAAGTTCAAACCCAACAGAAAAATAAGACCTCCAACATTCTAATTCTCATTCTGAAAACTTGAGTGTTATTACTGAAAATGTACACTGCCAGTTGTTTACTAATTCATGTTCCACAAGTATCTGAAAAACACTCAAGTTTGAATACTCACCACTCAACTCTCCATTATTCTTTCAAGGAAGACTTGAGTTTCGTGAGTAAAGGGGTTGGTTCAGTGTGTGACCCAAACAACTGTACGAGGACGGCCCCTCCAATGACCATTGTACTTTGGCGCACAGCAGAAGCGCTGCCTGTCCTTGCCACTTCATCACAGAGAATGCTGAGAGGTGTGCACTCGAGATCCAGAAGTTCCTCAGATGAATGCTGTTTGCTGTTTAGGAGGACATTTGTAGCGCAACAGATGCTTTACTTCAACATGTGTTTGGTGAAGAAGCAGGGACTGCTAGCACAGTTTGGCACTCTGGCTTTAATTCAGGCCAACCAATTTCACCCACCGCCGCTTGGACAACATCACTGCAAGTATCTGACTGTGAAAAAGGCAAATCAGGTGTTACCATTTTTAAGGAAGTTGTGTTAGCCCTACAGATCCCCTGACATGTTCTCAGAGAGTCCCAAGAGCCTGGATCATATTTTGAAATTTGTTCCTCGGAATTTTAGAATCTGAACTTTGGCCCATGGGTCTTCCTGAAATGCCCACCTGTCCTCCTCCATGTCTGAAAACTGCGTCCTGCTCTCAAGACCCTGCTTGAACTATCCCCTACCTGTTGTCCTCACCTCATCTGCCCCCTCCACGGCCAGGGCTGGAGCTGACCTCCAAGGGGCAAAACGGTCCACCTCAGGGGAAGAGGGCAGATCTCTAAAGCCCTATAGACAAACAAAATCAGGAGGTAGAAATTGTAGGATTTCTACATTCTTCGGACCAAAGCCACGAGATGAGTCCAGAGCACAGAGTTGGACGGAGTAGGGCTAGGACTTCACAGAGCGAGGCACTGGTTTCCTATGACTCCCAGAGTGGCGGGGTGTGGGGGCCCCTCCCTGGGGTCATCGCGCTCTAATGACGGGGTTGGGTGAGGATTCACAGAGGACGTCAACGGCAGATGCCGTCTGGTTGGCTTTGCTGTCGGGGAGACCCAGGGCTAGAGGTTCGAGATCAAGGTGTCCGCAGGGCTGGCGGCTTCTGGAGAGTCTGTCCAAGGCCCTTCTCTCAGCTCCTGCTGCTGAGGGCGATCCTTGGGGTGGAGACCCGTCACCTTATCCCTGGCTCCCCGTCGTGCTGCGTTACATGCCCACCCCCAAGCCTTGACATCTTCTTAATTTGGTTACACCTGCGAAGATCTTGTTTCCAAGTAAGGTCATAGTCACAGGTACTCGAGGTTAGAGCGTGACCATATCTTTTGGGAGAACATAATTCAACCCGTAAGAGGCGTCGGCCACAGAGCATGGTGAGTCCAGATGCAGAAAGGGCCCATCCAGGAGGCAGCCGAGCGAGAGCAAAGCTCAGTCATCCAAGCAGTGTCAGCCCCACTGGTGACCCCGGGGCCGTAGGTTCTGCTGAGCAAGGCAGGCAAGACCAAAGCAGGGAACCGCCAGACCTTAATAGGCCAGAGAATGGGACGAATCATCAAGGTTGGACGCTCGGGAACAGTGAGGGGGACGAACAACAGGGCGGTTTCCGAGCGAGCCCCCTCCACCGGGCTCTGGAAGTCCCGCATGCCTAGTCCGTCTGCTCCCGTAGGAGGCAGGTTCGAGGTCCCTGCCTTGAGGAGAGAAGAGCCCAAGAAGGCAGGAGGGGGCAGGGATGCGGGCGAGGCTGAGTGTCCCCCACCCTGGTGAGGAAACCTTGGGAGGAAATTATCCCCTTGTAAGCTCCCTCTTGAGTCCAAGTTTTGCCCGTGGACTGGAGACAGGCTTCCGCTGTACACCCTCATCCTCCCGGCACTCTGCACACTCACCGGTCCGGGCAGGCTTCTCCCCACATCAGGGATGGGAATCACGGACAGGACCGCAGTCCAGTGCTCCCTAAAGTCATCGGTGACCACAGCGGACGTCGCTGGGGGTCGACAGTAAGTTGGGGGCGAAAATTATGCAAGCTTTTAAAATGGGATAATAAGGTAACTTTCCTCCTCTTGCTATGAGCTCATCTAATTGTAAAGATCCTAATAAATTCAGCCTGATTAACTCCAACCTTGTGGGGGAAGGTTATTCAGTGCTGTGGAATTAATTTTAAACAGAAGCCAAAAAAAAGAAGAAGGCAGAAAACATCCAGCTGGGATGAGGAGGGCGGGAGGTTCACGCACAGGAAGCCAGAACCGGGGAGGGGAGCGCCGTCTGGGGGGGCGGACGGGCCGCTTCTGGGGTCACACATGGTGGCCCCGATGAGTAATTCACTCTTGGGAACTGGGGGAGCCTGAGGAGCGAGGGAAGGCAGGTTCCCCCCCGGGACCTCTACTCCGCTCTCGGGCTCAGGCCCCCAGACCCCATGCCTGAGCCCCTTCACACCCCTTCCCCAGCCCTGGACAGGCACTTGTGAGGCTGAAGCAGGAGGCCAGGGAGGAGCCCAAGAGGGCGTGTGAGCAGAACCGCAAAGCCCGGCAGCCAGAGGAGCCCTCGCCCTCCCCGCCCATCCCGGCACTTCTGGGGCGAGACCCCTCTGCATTCCCATCGTCTGGAGCTTCAGGCCACCACAGATGTGCGGGTCACGCTCCAGGACGGAGGTGGGAGGGCTGGCCCAGATGAGTCCTGAGTCCACTGGGGAGGCTCCTGTCCTCCTCTGTGCTCCTACGGGAGCCGTGTCTTTGCCATCCGCAACACCCCCCGGGGGATGGTGCTGCCCTGCCCTGCGGCCCCCCCATCCAGCCTCGCATCTACGCCCCTACCATGACCGTGGCACCCCAAACCCACTCCCCACGCGGCGCTGTGGCCTCCCCCCTCAGACCTCTGTACGTGCCACCGTGTAAGCACCAGACCCTCGGCCCTTCACCGGCTCTCCCACGCTGGGGCTCCAGCCAGGCGTGCGTGTCTATCTCTCCCTCCTCCCTGGAGTGTGCAGAGGGCTGCTTCTGCCTGGCCGGCGACAGTCCTCCCCTCTGTTGGCTCAGGTGTCCCCTCCTTGGAGGCCTTGCCCAGCAAGGGTCAGGGGAGCTGCAGGAAGCACCTTGGTGGGGGTTGGTGTTTTAACCAAGGCTACGCCCCTCAGACAACCGTGGAGTCCATCAGGGTGCAACCAGCATTTTTATAAAAATACAAAGTTGCACAGAAGAGGAAAGGGTCTGAGGGAATTCTCTGCAGGTAAGTTGTTTGGTGAAACTGTTGAAACCCTATGTGTGTGTACACGTGTGTACGTGCATCTATGCATTGTGTGTGCCTTGTGCGCACATATGCGTACACACGTGTGCGTGCATCTATGCATTGTGTGTGCCTTGTGCGCACATATGCGTACACACGTGTGCGTGCATCTATGCATTGTGTGTGCCTTGTGTGCACGCGTGTGTACACGTGTGCGCATCTATGCGTTGCATGTGTACATGTGTGCACACGTGTGTGCACGCATGTGCGTGCATCTATGCATTGTGTGTGCACACGTGTGTGTGCTGTGTGTGTGAGAGAGTGTATGCATTGGATGCACACTCGTGTGCGCCTGGGGTGTGGTGCACAGTCGGCTTCCTAACGTGGACGACGGTCCAGGCGTTGAAAGTCACGGCGGTAGGTGACTCCGCTGCCCAGCCGGGCTGAAGGTCGCCGCCGCAGTGTCTTTTCAGGGCTCCTGGAGCCACGGGACCGGTGACTGGGATAAATGGTCGGAAGGACAGGAAGGGAGCAGTGTGACGTGCTTCGGGGTCCCTGTGGAGTTGAAGTGGTCCCACCATGCCCAGATTGTGCGTCTCGGTCTCTCCCCGCCCCCGCGGCCCTGCCGTGTCCCCCCCAGAGCCGCCATGTTGCGACGCTAACCCCAGACGGGCTGGAATCAGGACGAGGTGCGGTGAGGCCGGGTGGGTGGGGCCCGCGATGAGACTAGCGGCCCTGTAGGAAGAGAAGCAGACACCAGGGCGTGCGCTCTCTGCCCGGTGAGGCCCCGCGAGAAGTTTGCTGAGTTCGAACCACACCGCAGACGTGAGGGACCCTGGATCTCGGACCCGCGGCCTCAGGCACCGCGAGGAGTCGGCGACGTGTGTGGTCAGGGCACTTGTGTGCGAGACGCCCAGCGGGCTGAGACAGCCGCCGCGTTCCCAGCCCTGCCCTCGCGCGCCCGGGAAGACGCGGTCGCGGGGTTAGTGCCGATGCGTGTCTGCGGAAACATTGCAGGACAGCCGCCCAGCGACACGGCTGAGTGTCCCTCACACGGCACCCCTACCCCCACCATGAAGCTCCCGTGCAGCCGGCCCGGGGCAGGGGCACCCGCCTGACCCTCGTGCTCCCCCCACAGCCTGTGTCTGCCGGGGACGGTGGCGAGCCAGCCCCGCGCTCGCACGCCCTGCTCCAGAGCAGACCCGCTGGCCCCGGAGAGCGGCACTTTGCCGACTCCCACGAACAAGGACATCCGTCTGCGTCAGCCCCAACAAACCACATTTGTCAGACGGCGGCCGGGAGCAGCCGCGTTGGAGGAGACAAATCGCTTCCTCCAAGGCTCCCAACGCGGCCGCCCGGGCAGAGGGGAGATCGCAGCGTCTAACCACGCAGGGGCTGGGGACCCCCGGGGCTGGCCGGCTGCCCCTGGCTGTCGGGGTCAGGGGGCCGTGCGCACGGGCGGGTGCTTCCCTCTCCAGGCTGCCCGGGTCCCGGGGGCACGTGCCCTGCAGACGCCTGGGCGGGAAGAGAGGCTCGGGGCAGCTCTGTTCACGGCGGGACTCAGACACGGTCATCCGGGGGCACAGACGTGACCCACCACCTCCGCTTTCCGGCCGTGGTTCCCGGGCGTGTGGCTTTGTCCTCTCGCAGACAGGTTTCCCCATCAGTGGGAAACTTGGACGTGACTGTTCTCGGGTTTACCTCTCGGGGCCGCTAGCCCTGGAAAAGGGTCGAGGGAAGGTCTCTCTGGGCCCAAACTGAAAAAAACAAGAAGTCCCAGGAAAGAGCTGTGACTGGCCCGTGGAGGTCGGCAGCACCGTCATGGATGGTGGGAGGCGGGGGTCCCCCGGGCAGCTCCCGGGGCAGCAGACAGGCGAGCGCAGTCCTCGCTGAGCCGTGGCATGTCACTGTCCTCCCCAAACAGCCACCTGGACAGCAGGAGACCCGTGGGGGTGCCTGCTGGATGCCAGGCCCTGGCCCAGGCTCCCCATGTGTGACCCGATCTAACCCTCCCACGAATGCCGTAAGACCTGAGTTACTGCTCAGTCGCTCAGACGAGGCCGAGGTCAGTGGCTGAGCACAGATGCCGGCCACGTTCTGAGTGAAGTGGCCACAGTGAGCCCAGGCCATCAGGAGACAAGCCCCCTGCCTGCCACGACGCATGGCCCCTGTGACACCAGCTGGGACCCCGGCCACCGTGCACTGGACAGGACCTCAGGCGAGCACCAGGACTCACTGCCCCTCAGGTCCCAGATGCCGTCTGTCCCTCCCCATCCGTCCTCGTGGTCTTCTCGGCCAGCAGCAGAGTGGGACAGAGGTGTGGCTCGGGGTGCATCAGGAGCTCACAGCTCAGGAGGGAGGGCACCACCCTGGGGCACCGCACAGAGGCCTGTGTGAGCCTGGGGGGCCCGGCGGGGTGCAGCCATCCGCGTCCTTGGGGAGGAATCCCAGGGGCTGAACCACACCAGCACCCCAGCGAGGAGCGAAGACGGTGCAGCTGAGGCCAGCCCCAGCCCTGGGCCCACGCGACGGTGCTGATGGGGCCGAGTGCTGACTGGCATTGCCTGCAGCTACCGCATGGTAGACACTGTGAGGACGGCACCCTCGTCACTGGCCCCTGCGTGAGCTTCCAGAGCTGCGGCCGGGAGGCCCCTGGGAGCACTGCCTCCTCTCCCTGCAGTTCCAGATGGGCTCTGTGTGCTGAGGGAGGCCCCCAGCTTCTCCCCTCCTCAGCCTCTGGGCTCCCCGACTTGCCTACCGAACCTCTGTTCCGTGAGCCCGGAGCCTACATCCATGGCCACCCCGGGGGCCTCCTGGGTGCTCATCGGCCCGGGGGTCGGCGGCCACTCCGGTGCTTTCCACCCAGGACAGACCAGGCACGAGGAGGCTGCCAGCCATGCTGGGCACAAGAAGAGGTGTAAATAGCAGAAAAGCCTTTCCCTGCATTTCTGCGTGAGCCGCGGGCACCTGCCCAGCCATCTGCGGGGGAGAAAGCAACCTTGAAGCAAAAAGCTTTGTGACACTTGGGCCCCGACACAGGCGAGGGGAAGAACTCCCCTCCCAAGAGAGAGTGCCACAGGGGCAGGAGCAGTGGGGCAGGGGGCAGGGGGGCAGAGGGCACGAGCAGGGGGCAGGGGAGCAGGTTTGGGGAGCAGGGGATAGGAGGCAGGAGCAGGGAGACAGGGGGGCAGGGGGCAGGAACAGGGGAGCAGGGGCAGGGGGGCAGGGGGGAGGGGACAGGGGGGCAGGGGGCAGGAGCAGGAACAGGGGAGCAGGGCAGGGGCAGGGGGGCAGGGGGCAGGGGGGCAGAGGAAGGCAGCAGACGTGTGAGAACAGTTTGTTAATATTTACTCAAATTAATTAGATGTTGAGCAACAGTCTCTGCGTAAAAGCCACAGTTAAAATTAGTAAGTGGTTCGTCCTGGTCTAACAATACGGAATAATTAATTTCCACACTCGTGTGCTTTTCCCATAAACAGTAACTGAAGAGGAATATTGTGCGGCTGCACCTGCCGCTCCCTCTCGGCTCACCATGGTGGGTGAACCCAATCCCCTATCGACAAGAAGAGACACGCGCTGGAAAACCGTAGGAGGACGTCAGAACCCCTCCAGCCTTCCCCGGAGACGCGCGAGGTTCCCGAACTATGCAGCCCTGTGGAGGGGCGAGCGGCGGTCCCCAGGGTCCCCACGGTCCCCACGGTCCCCACGGTCCCCACGGCAGGCTGGGCTCGTGCTCCTCTGCAGCGTCAGGGCCTACCCGGGGCGAGGACGCGCGGTGGACGGCTTGTGCCCTGCGTCCTGTTCCTGCTCCTTCTGCCCCGGCCCGAGTGCTCGCCCCCCGGAGTGGCCGGGGAAGCCGAGCGGGTCGAGTCCAGTGGCTCTGGGCCTCGGCAGGACCTGTTCTCTGCACAAACCCCAGCAGGGATCCTGCTGCTGCGGCTGAGCCCCCGGGGACCCGGGTTTCCGCGTGGCTCTCGGTGCCGTCCACAGGGCCCACCTGCAGTGTGAGCTCCCCTCCGGGGACCCGCTTCCGTTTACAAAACCCGCCTGTGGTCTGGGTCAGCCCTTCTACGTGTGAGGGGCCGGTGTCCAAATGATGTGAGCGGCCTCCAGGGCGCCCCTCGGAGAGGACCACAGCCGGGACTAGAGGCGGCAGGCCCCGACCCTTGACTCGGAGCCCGTTTCCTGGACACAGAGGACCCCGTTGATTTAGATCCTGATGCACCTCCGGTCCCCTGGGCCCTCACATGCCTGGCTGTGCACCTGTCACAGGGGCACGTGATGACCCCACCCCCCGACCGTGAGCTCTCTGGGGCCATCAGATGCGCGGCCCCGTGGCTCAGACGAGGTGCCCTGCAGTGGTTTGTGCTGGAACATTCTGGGGCTGAGACCCCCTACGACTTGTGACTTCCACCACGTGACTGCTGCCCGACCCCCCAGAGACAGGGATGGGGGAACGAGCCACGATCCCCGTCCCTAGCGATGGCCCCCCGGGAGCTCCTCCAAGCAGCGACGTTAAGGTTTCCAGAAGAGCTGAGAGGCTCACCCTCCGAGTGGCCGGCTCCTCATGGAGACCTGTCCAGGGTGTGGGGAGGCCCCAGTCCTGGAAGCCAGGGTGTGTCAGTCACTCACATGGGTCCTCTGGGGGCACCGTCTCTGTGACACCAGACCCCCACCCCCAGGCTCTGTAAGGTCCCGCCATCTGGTCCAGCTGACCATGATTTTCTCCTGACTTCAGCCCCGAAGCCCTTGTACGTCCCATGCCCCCCAGAGCCGCCCCTGTGGTGCGCAGAATCGCAGCCCCCAGAGATGCCTGTGCCCTGCTCTCTGGATGCACAGCAGAGGGGAATCACGGGTGCTACCTGGCTCGCTGTGCGGGAGGAAGGCTATTCTTCATGTTCTGCCTGCATCCGACACGATTGTGGGGTCCTGGAAGGCAGACCAGGACCTGGAGGAGAGAACCAGAGACATGGCCATGTGGGAAGGTCACGAGCCCCCATCCTGGCTTTGAAGACAGGGGTTGGGGAGCTGCAGTCCTTGTCGCTTGCCATTGCCCCAGGGCCGGTCTGCAGCACAGACCGAGGGCTGCTCACTCCTCCCATCCTGCTGGTGCCCATTATTGATGGGCGACCCCACCCCGTGCCAGCTGGGGCTGCTGCACAGAGCGCTCTGGGGCTGGGTCCCTTGGACCAGGCTGGCTTGCAACATGTCCTTTGCACTCCAAGGAAGCAGGGCAGGTGAGGTGGAGGGCTCCTGGGCCATTCCTGGGCTGGGCAGGTGGGCACTTCGGGCAGCCAGAAGCAGGCAGAGCCGTGAACCGTGTCCCAGAGATCACTGGGGCCACATGCAAGGGAACGGGCTGCCAGCAGGTCCCGAGGACTTTTTGGGGTTGGGGGGGCCACGGAGTGAGGGAGGAGAAGCTTGGACAGACTGGTCCTGCTAAGCCTTTTTTGGAGAGGGAGTCCCCTCCCCTGAGTATTTGCAAGGGGCTGTCTGGGACCCCAGCCCCTCTGCAGACATGCACCCCCCGCCCCGGGGACCCCCTCCACAGCACCTGTGTGGAGCTGAGGCTCCGTCTGGCTTGAATGTAGCTGTGACCGGCTCGCCCACCTCTGACGGCAGAGCTGACCCACTTTGAAAGTTTGCCATTCCCGGCAGCAGGGCACGGCCAGGTGGGAACGACATGGCAAAATGTATTAAGAATCTCAAATATATTCAGATCTCGCGACTCAGTAATTGTCCCTGTGGGAACCCGGCCTCGCGGCGTCGCCAGGGATGTGCACAGAGACTTTGCTCAAAGAAGTTCCTCACGGCACAATTTCTAGGAGAAAGCGACCAGCAGACCGCTTAGATGTCCCACAAAGGAAAAACGCCTTTTAGGGGACAATCCCCGCAGTGAAATATTTCGCAGCCGCTGAAAGGGACGGCAAAGGCGTTTTTCAGGGACAAAAATACCCACGATATAAAATTGCCTTCAAGAAAAAAAGATTGCCCGAGTCGGGGAGTTTGGATGCCGGCTACTTTCTTTGTTGCATTCTTCTCAATTTCTATATTTCTTCCCACGATCACATGCTTCTTGTAGAAGCAGGAGAAGAGGGACAATGACCACTTTCTTTGGGCCCTGAGGGCGCCAGTCTCCCCAAGCCCATGTCCCTCAGCAGCCGGGCTGGGGTTTCTGGAGCCGCGCACTCCCCATCAGCCCTTGCCTGGCACGCCCAGGGGAAATGTGTGTTTGGCTCTGATTCCAAACCCCAATAAAACCCACAGCTGCTTCTCTGAGTTCTGGTCTCCGCGGCAGAGAACCCGCCCCCCCAAAGCTTCTGATTCTCCTACGCTGCCAGTCTCTGCACACAGATACTAAATATACTCTAATGGATGCGGGCTGTTCCTGATGCAGCCCAAGATTGGGACGGCTAGAGACACCGCCAGCTGGGTCCTCAAACTCTGAATTCAGTACTCCGTTCTCTCCAAAAGGGCAGACATGAATCCAGTCCAGGCTTGAGACTCATCCCAGCTTGGGCTAGAAAAGCTAATCCAGGCTGGCTTCAACAATAACGGAGACTTACGTCTCATCAGAACAAAACTTCTCAAGGAATCAGGCTTCAGGCACAGCTTGATCCAGATGTTCTTGGGGGCATCGGGGTCCTGGCACCATCTTCGCTGCTGTCCCTTGGCTATTTCAGCCATGGGGTGGCCGCCCCTACCCACAGCATCTTGTTCAGATAAAGAGAGGGGGCTCTTGTCCCCACCAGCCCCCGCACGGCCACTGGCATTCAATGTCCCTGCAGGAGTTTGCTCGCCTTAACCACAGGAACCATTCACGAAAGTTCAGCTCTCGTGCCGCATTCATTCACGTGTACCATTCGTTCCCAAATCCAGTTAAATAAAATACTTGAACTCTCTGCTGTTTTGGGCCCTGGAAGGAAATTAATGCTTGAACATCGATTCGGAATACATCTGTGGTTCCCGGAAGCAAAGATCAGAAACCTAATTACAGCTTTCTTTCTGGAAAGAAAGGAAAAGAGGAATTTAGTCGACAGACTGGTGAATCTGTCCATGAGGACAGACTCCTTCCAGGACTCGCCGGCCTTGCCTCCAACTCTCCCCTTCCCCTCCAACACCCTTCCTCTTCCTTCTCCATAAAAACTCCTCCCTAAATGTCCGCAGCCCTGTCTGTGCCTCCTCCAGGAAGTCTGCCTGACTTCTCTCCATCTGGAAGATCTGGCACCCCACGCCAGTGCCCCCCACTTCTCACGTGCCTTATAGGGTACTGTGACCCCATCTGCCACCCCGTAGGATGTAATGACTTGGGGGAGGAAGGACGGTGACCACGGAGCAGGCTGGTGGGCAGCGGGTCAGACCGTCAGCCCGTCCTGACACGTAGAACGCTTCTCCGTGGACGGCCTTTCGGAGAAACGTTCCACGTGCACCGATGAGAGACAGACAGAAGGAACGTCACAGCTGAGAGAGCCAAAGCCTAAAGGAGGAGACTCCTGGTCCCCTCGGGAATCCCTGCAGGTCCACCCCACGTGGCAGGGCTCCTGGGGGCCGGTCCGCCACGTGTCATATGCAAGGGTGGGAGACTGGGTGTTAGACACCCGAGGTCTGGATCTTTTCCTAAAAAAAATAACAATTTGCCTTAAAAAAAAAAAAAAAGCCCCATTCCAGCATCTGGAAGTTTCCTTCCACTCCAGAGACCCAAGGAAATGTTTCCAGAGCAGAAATCCCCCAGCTGGGTAATGAAGTGTGGCCCGTACCCCTCTCTCCGTGCTCTGGGCCTCCCTCCTGCTCTGCCCCCCTCCTGAAAGCCACTCTGGCCTGGTTCCAGCGGCCAGGACCAGCGCCCGGGAAGCCCCTTCCTCACTTAGATTGGGGTCTGCACCACGGGGTCCCCTCCGGCTCATCACCTGCATCCGTATGACCCACGATAAGTTTCCACATTTTATGTGTGGCCAAAGGGGAAGAAAAAATCAAAAGAGTATTTCCTGACGTGTGAAAATGATCTGGAATGGAAATGTCGGGCTCCGTCAAGGGTCCAGGGAACCTTTATGGAAATGTAGCCGGGCTCGTGTGTTTGCGGTCTCCCGCGTCAGCTGGAGCTGCCCAGAGAAGAGCCACGGCAGAGGGCTCTGACCTGCAGAGCTGGAGAGACTGACCCTCTGGCCCTTCCCAGACAGTGTTCGCAAACCCCGGCTTTAGATCCTTCAACTCGGCTCTGCTCCGAGAAGTCGGACGAATCAGCGACCTTCGTCTCTCAGGCTCCAGCGGGGACAGCCTCGGTGTGCAGGAGCAGAGTCCTGCTCTCAGCCCACTGGAGAGGATGGCCTCCCCCCTGTGCCTCCCAGGAGGGGTTTCTGCCAATCCTACAATCCCCGGACCCGGCGATGAGAGCCCCACCTAGAGGATACCGCCCCCAGCAAGGCGGGAGGTTCGGAAACTGGTGCGCGCCATCGCACCATCGTCTGCCCCGAGAGGCCCCTGCGTCCTGGCCCCAAAGCAGCCCGCCCTCCTCCCCGCTCAGGAGGCAGGAAACCGTCCGTGCGTCCCAGAAACAAGGGCTCCTCGAGCCTGGCACGCCCCTTACAGCTCCTGGGCGCCCCACGCACTCTGGCCACCAACAGAAGCCACCGCTGTTCAGAACTCATTTGAAACTGAACACTATGGACGAAAAAAACCCCATTTCTGCCCGGATGCTATTCTTTCTTACAGAATGAACAGAAAGTTGGCATTGCTCCTCAAACCTGAAGCCCATCTCGACACAGTTCACATAAGGAGAGGGCATGGCGTGAAGCGTGTTCCCCTCCGCTCAGATTCCCGGGAAAACGGCCCTTCTCGGCGAGGCGTCCCGGAGGGACTTCGAGCTGAGACTTCGAGCTGATTTGTAAGCTTGGAGTCCTATCCAGGGCTCTGGGACGCGTCCTCAGACCTGTCTGGGCTTTGGGGCCTCCCAGGTGGTCTGGGGTCACTCCGGAGAGGGACCTGGGACAGTGTAGACATGCATGGACCCCGAGTGTGACCCCGCGTCAGCCGTGCAGTCTCGAAAAAGCCCCTGTCCTCTCTGAGCCTGGGGTTCTTCCTCAGCGGGATGAGGACCCACCGAGGGTACCTCCAAGGAATTCGGGGGTTGCAGTAAACGCTGGAGAGTTCACGGCACACGGATCAGGCATGACACGTCGTTAACCAACAAGGAAACGGCCATGCAGGAAACACCTTGTGTCCCTGTGGGACGCAAGCCCTCTGGAAATAGACACGTCAACTTTGTGTTTTCTTAGCACCTTTGTTTGAAACTCCCCAAGACCATCTGCTGAGCTTCCCCGACACACGCGGGAGACAACAAACAAGAACGGAGCAGTTCACGGGCACGGAGAGCCCACCAGGTGCCGGGACCGCGGCTCCGCAGCCCCTGGATTCTCACCGCGACCCTGCAAGGCAGGTGTTAGGACCGTGTCCCTCCAGCTTCCAAGCGAAGGCCTGAGGCGTAGACGGGTGAAGGCCACTAGCTAGCGGGTGGTCAAGACAGGATCCGAAGCCAGACAGTCCAGTCCAGAGCCCACGGCCCAGCCCCTGGGCCTTTTGCTGTCTGTAGTAAATGCACAGACAAGGAAGCAGGAGTGCGGGAGTGTGGACAGACGAGGGAAAGGACCATGGACACGTGGCTGCCACCTGCCCAGCGTGCTCAGGCTGAGGGCAGGTGCAGAGGCATCAGGGGGCCACAGCCAGGGCTGGCTCGCGACCCCGGGGAGGCGGCCAGGGGAGGCTGTCTGCCTCCTGTCTCCGTCCAGGGCATCGACGGCATGTGGTCCTCACCGAGCCCTTGAAAACTGATGTCAAGGCACCAGAGAAAGGTCCAGATGGCGAGGGTTTGGAAAGGGGTGCTCAGAGCAACCCAGGGAGCTCACCCCACCTTGCTGGTGCCAGCCCACTTGGCCACATCCCTGGAGGTTCTCTCTGCAGCTGCCCGATGTCATTCCCACCCAGGGGAGCCTGCAGGACCCTTTGCTGGAGACCCCCATGTGGACGAAAGAGCCATCCGAGGTCCCCGGGGGCTCCTGTACCATCCACCCCCACCCCCAGGGCCTGGAACTCGCCTTCAGCCCCAGAGCTGCTGTGGACACAAGGGAGGCCCCTCGGGGGCAGCGGGAGGCCGACAGCGTACCGGCAGTCGCCTCCCCGGTCCCAGGACATGTGGAAGAAGGAGCAGCCTGACTCGGGCTCCTCTACTCCCCACGAGCAAGAAGACGGTCTCCCCTGGGATGAGGGGGGCTTTACGGGGGGAGGCGTCTCGGCAGGAATGTGGCCATCCTGGCCTCGCTGCTGGGGCCTGGGGCTGCCTCCCTCCCCGTGAGCCTCCCGGGGAGAAAGGAGAGGGACGGAGAGAGTTTTTGATCATCTATGATGCAGGCACTGAGACGAGCATCTTATAACCGGGGATAGAAGTAAAAGCCCAGATTCGGGGCCAGAAGACGAGGGTCTGGGTTGCGGCGGCTCTGGGAACGACGGGCTTGTGACCTCGGCGGATGATTGTTGTGTGTACGTCTGGGTCCGCTCCCAGCCTCCAGACCGAGTCCAGACCGATGGGCTTAAAACCAGAGCAGCACAGCTCATGCACAGAATCGGCTTCCAAGGGGCTGGCACCCACGGCTGGCGGGCGGGAGTCTAGCTGAGGCCACGGGCCAGGGTCCCCGTCGCTGCCCCTGGGGGCCTGGCGTGAGCTTCCTCCTGGCAACGCAGGCAGGTCCCAAGAGAGAGCCTCCCTGTGCGGCGTGGGCCCTCCGCTGCCCTCTCGTCCAGATGGTAGTCAGGACTCAGTACCAGGTGGTCCTGCCTCCTCGGTGAGCACCTTGAAGAAAGGTCACACGGTCGGAGTGGCCTCTCCTGCCGGCCTCGAAGGAGCACGTGCCCTGAGCACCCCAGGTGTAGGAAAGGGATCCCGCCATCCGCTAGAGGACAGACCGAGGCTCCGTGAGGCCCCGAGCGGGGGACCCGGGGAAGGCAGCCCGGCCCAGGCCCCTGCTGCCGGGAGCCGAGTGATCCTCGGTGCGTGCTGTTTCCGCTGTTCCAGGAGTGGCCGTTCCTCGCACAGACACGGGGACCATCGAGCTGCCGGCCCGTCCGCTCCTGCCGGCTCGTCAAGCCCCCTCGGGCAGCCCTGGCCAAGCTGGGCTGACGCCCGCACCCAGCCCTGACCCTCGGCCCTTGGTCCCCCTCCCTGTGTGGAGTTATCCCTTATTCCCGACCGAAGGGCCAGGCCCCTTGCTGGCGAGAGATGGGGCTGTGGGCACGTGCGGACCCGCCCCTCGCAGAGCTGCTCCAGGCTTCGGGCCGCGCCGCCGGCCCTGCCGTTCTCCCGCCCAAGAGAGGCCCTGCTTCCCGCGGCCGCCCACGCTGCACCTGCCCCACTGTCCTCGGAGCCTCTCCACGGCCAGGCCCTCCCGAGTCCACCTGAGTGAGTCTCAGCTCCCGGCAACCCGGCACCTTTGCCCACAGCAGAGGAGTGGGGACCCGTCCCCGGCCCGTGACGGACGCAGCAGAGATCCGGGTGAGCAGGTCCGGGCTTCTCGCTCCAGGACCGGCGCCCACGGCCCCACCCCGGGATCGTGCAGCCAAGCACCCAGACCAAGGCTCCTGTCCAGGCTCCCCCCACCCCCCGACACAGCTCGGCCTGCAGTTTCCTCTGAACGGAGAGCAGAGCGAGGCACTAGCCCTTAACCGGGAAGATTCGTCTCCCCAGCTGGTGACCGCTGCCAGGCGAGAGGCGAGGTGCTCTGGCTTCTCTCCACCATCTGTGCACAGGACCCCAAGCCACCCGCGGGGTCTGCCTCCTGCTTGGCCTGCTCGGAACGGGGCTGCCAACGCCCGACAGCTTTCCCTGCCGCGTGCTCCCCCAATGCACTCACCCTCCCGCCTCGTGGGGGATGCAAAGCGGTGACGAGCACCTGCCGGCTGGGCACGGACCGAGGGACGGGGCCAGGTCCTTGGTCTCTTACTACTCTGTGGGCTTCTGCTCCCGCGTCCCCCTCATTTAGGGCCACTAGGACTGAGCTGGACTCAACAAGACGGCCCCTTATTGATGCACAGATTCGACCTGACAGACAACCCTGTGGAGACTCAGGAAGGACCCAGAGCCGCTCACGGAATGGGGTCCGGCATCGAAGCCGCAGACGCTTTCCCTCAGATCCGCTCAGGAGAGACCACGGGGTGGGGGTCACCCCCCAGCAGCCCAGCCCAGCCCGCGACGCCCGCACGGTCTCCTCGGGCGCTTCCGGAGAGAGCGATGACACGGTCATCGCCGGCCGGCACAATGACTTCTCTTTGAGCCGTTTTACACCACAGACATGACAAGAGCCGAGAGAGGCAGGAAACCCAATCCCTTCTGATGTTTCCACAGAAGATTAACTGCTCCAGGAAATTAGAGAAGCGTCCCTGCCACAGTGACTTGGGGACACTGCGGTCCAGGACGTTAATGAAAAATCCATCGATGTTTGGCATTTATCAAGTGTCAAAAATTAAATTCGGCCGTTCTGTGATTTTAATTAGCGCGCACCGGGTTAAGCCAGCAGGTATCTGTGGGACTCGGACAGACGCCTCCATCCCTGCACCCGGCACCGGCTGACACGCAGGGAAGGGGCAGGCGGCACGGAGGGGACGCTGAAGGGGTGGGGAGCCCGGAGGAGGGGCTTGTTCAGGAAGAGCGGTCAGCGCGTGCAGGGGCCGGGAGTCCCCGGGGAGGCAAACAGTCCAGTTTGCCAAGGGTGGCGAGACCGACAGTCTGAGAGTCAGAGCGGAGCCCGCTTGGTGGGAACCGGGGGTGGCGAGAAGCTCTGGGGCCGCATGGAAGCATTTGGGTTTTAGAAAGAGAATCCTGCGTGGCGGCAGGAGAAGGGCGGAAAGATGCAGGAAAATGTGGTCGGGGCTTCTCGCAGGTTCCACACGGGGATTCAAAATGCCGTGCGTTCAGGGAGACAGGAGTGAGTTTTTGTGCCGCTTCTCCAACACGTGGGTCAGGTATTACGGTACAAGTGACGTCAAGGGCTGGACAGCGGGTTCAGGCACACACGGAAGGGGCTCCGCGGCTTCTGTGGCCTTGGGCACGGCGTCAGAGCCCGCGACAGAGAAGGGACGTGCTGAAGGACACAAGGCAAGGACACCCAGAGCCAGTCCTCGCCGACCCCAGGGAGGGAGCAGGACGGGCACGGGGAGGTGGAGACAGCTCACATGTCCTCCTGCGAGCAACCAGACGTCTTTGAGAAGAACAAGGCTTCAGACTCGCGGGGTCGGTGTGGCGGTTTTAAAAGGCGGCCACAAATTCTTCAAAGTAGCCTGAATCTCCTCCCCGTGGGGCGTGGCCCAGACACGGCGACTTACGTCTAAGGATCAGAGTACGTCGCTTTCGAGACCACGACCTAGAAGACGGTGTTCTCCCCCCCAACCACCCGCTCCAGCAAAGCCGCAGCCACTCACACGGGCCGAACTCGTCTGCCGCAAATCCGGGGGCAGCCGAGGCCCCAGCCAACAGCCGCGCTAGGAGCCACCCTGGAGCTGACCCCCGACCCCAGTCAAGCCTTCGGATGGTGCAGCCCCAGCCGACATCCCGACTGAAACCCCATGACGGGCCACGGGCAGCTAAGCCACTCCCCATTCCCGGCCCACAGCAACTGAGATAATGGGTGTTTTTTGTTGTCTTCAGGGGCCAAACTTTGGGCAACAGATAAGTAGCCCATTCTGGGCCCAGAATCAAGCTCCATCACACACCTGGGATGATGGTAGGCCTCAGTTTCCCAAATGTAAGGTGGGAATAATGTGACACACACCCCAGGGTTGACACAAGGACTCCGTGAGATGAACCCAGGTAGTATATGTAAATCACTGTTACAAGCCCAGGAGGTCACACCAAGTGCAGCTGACCCCTGGGCCTCAGGCTGGCCTGGAAAACACGGACGCATCTTTGGGCCTCTGGACAGACTATTGAAAGGACCACGGCCGGGGTCTGCATCCAGCCTCTGGGCTGCTGATGGCTCCCTGGGGCCCTGGGGAGATGCAAGGGAAGCAGAGGTCTGAGGGTCTGTGTTGACGTTCGGAGGGACCACTGCAGCGACCTTTGGGTGTGACCAGCAACACGTGACAGCCTGTGTCCTGTAGGCAGGTGAGCAGAGCTGCCTTTAGGATTTTAGCTATGGGTCTCCTCTGCTGGTGGCTTCCTGGAAGCATGGACCCCCGGGTGCTGGGACCAGGAGGTGGGCACATCCAGCGTCTTGACTGCCACCCTCCCGGCTGACCATGACTTCAACCCCGAGAACACAGTGTAACGTGTGAAGAGTTTGGAAGAGCCCACCCAGGGGTGAATCATTACAAAGTCACCATAAGTGGGACCTTCGCCTCTCTGGTCTGTCGGATTCGCCTACAAACTTACCCCAATTTTCTCTGCCAATGGCCAATACCAAGTTGAGCCACGTCGGGAGTTTTATGCAAATGATATGGAGGTAAACTGAGGCAGATCCCAGCCCCGCCCCCCGATGTAGACCCATCAGCCCCCGAGCCTCGCCGAGGACAAGGGTTTGGCAAAAGCAAAACTCTAAAGCGGCTTCCCCGGCCATCAGTAAGGAGGTGGCTCAGTAGCCAGCAGGCATTATAGGGCACCTTATAGGGCGCCCGGAAGCGTTTCTAAAGACGAGGTGGGTGGGGGCTCCTCGGGGGCTCGGTCCATTGAGCATCTGACTCTTGATTTCGGCTCAGGCCATGATCTCCTGGGATCGAGGCCCCACGGTGGAACCCATTTGGGATTCTCGCTCCCTCTCCCTCCGCCCCTCTCCGCATTCACGCTCCCACTCGCTCTCTCTAAAAAATTAAAAACATAGGAACAAAGCTGAGGTGAATATATATGTGTTGACATAACCCTTCAGTCAAACAAATCGAAACTCTGCTCCTACGGTGGTCCTGTCTGCGAGACCACAGGCCAGCGCATGCACCACTTAGAATGCGTGTTTCTGCGGGTAAACACACGAGAGCGGTTTCCACCGAGTCCGTAAGGGCGGCGAGCACTGGATGGAGAGCGGCCCTGGCTGCTCCAAGGACGCCCCCTCCGACGTGGTGCCCTGAGTGGTACCGTGAGACCCCATGAGCACGTGACATGAACGTCTTATCCGAGCCGTCAAAATAAGGGGAAATAATTTCATGCCATGTAAACAAACATGCCAGGGCCACAGACTTCCCCAATTCTGCTCGAATGTACCAAAACCCCCCACAGCTTCTCTCCTTCTTTACGGCCCATGTACTCTTCCTCCCCGCCCGGCATCCCTGGGGGAGGGAAGGCGGCAGCAGGAGGAATCGGGCGGACGTTAAACTTCCTAATCTATACCGTCTCCGCCCCTGACGGGTTGATGGTCGCTGCTTTCCAGACCACTGTTCCGTCTGATTTCTTCCCGCTGCCTCTGCTTCTCTCGGAGACGGTGCCCGAGTGTTTGGGGCTTTCATGCCCTCGTGGTGGAGCGAGGGGGGCTTTGAGCCTAGCGGGGTCTTCCGGCTCACCCTGGTCCTTGGGGACCATGTTGGCATCTCCCTGGAATCCGGGGTCCCCCCATATGCACCCACGGTGTCTGCCTCCTCATCACGCTGCCAGCACGTCCTTGGCAGCTGAAGAACTGGTGGCCCCTTGCCCAGCGGTGCAGACCGTGGGGACCGGGGACGCCGCCCCGGCTCATGTGAGGGGCTCACCCTCAGCCAGGGCCCCCCAGTACCATGGGCTGCGCCCAGGGAAATACGGATATCTCCACATGCCCCCCAAATGGGGACCTGAACCCACGTGTTCGTGTGTGAGCGATGAGGTTTCGGATAGTGATTTCTAACGAGGCGGTTGCCAGCGCGGAGCCCCCCGTTCGCCCGCAGCCCCGCCCCACAGCGCAGCGCCCCGTCCTCCCCTCGGTCTCAAGCAGCAGGTTTCTGCAGCTGGCAAGCACCTCGCTTCCCAGCCCCAGCCGTGCAGGGGGCAGCCTCTCAGCAAGCAGAAAGAGGCTGCCGTTCCCCTAGATGCCCCCGCACGATCCTCAAAACTCAGCCCCATATCACCCTCGTTTCCATCCCATTTGTGACCCCGGTCAGAGGAGTGGCACGGCAAGGACCCCTTCCAACCTTCCTTGCTCCCCCCACGTCCGGCAGGCAGCTGGGGGCTCTGCCCCTAGTCCCTTGGAAGAGTGACGGGATCGCTTGTTGGGCTGAACAGTCGCTGAAAGGCAAGAGGTCACGGCACACATCGGCCTCCTGTGCTCAGAAGCCATAAAGAGACGGGGTCAGGATGAACATGGAGGACGGGGCCCCTCACCTCCCATCGGAGCCTGTGCCGCAGGGTCTGCAAAGGGAGCTTTGTTTGCTGGGGGTGTCGGAGCAGGCGGCGAAACTAATCCAATAGCGGGGACCCTGCCTGTGGCTTAAGAGTATAATTTTCCTCCTGGAAAATCCGAGGCTCTTTCTGTCAAAAGCCATTAATCTCTCCTGGAAGTGACGGGTGGCTGGAAGTCTTTCACTTTCAGCAACCCTACACAAGGTCCAAGAAGCCCCATGCACAAAGGAAGGAATTAGTCAAATGCAACAATGAGAGCTAATTCCTTAGCAGCCAGACGGGAACCAGGAAAAGAGGCTCAGGCTTTTTGAAGAATCCCTTTTATGCCTTCCAGAAAACCTATCTCAAGTCAAGTCCCTCGCTTTCACTTGCAAGTGACAGAAAGTCCAGAATAAACTATTAAGATAAAATGAAAAGTCATTGCCATAGAGCTAAAGAATCTGAGCATCAGGCATGGGCTGATCCAGCGGTCAAATGACATCGTTGGGAACCTCTCTCACTGTCTTGGTTTAGCTGTCTGTGTCTTGACCCCCTTCTTACTTGGTCATGGTAAACGCCATGGTTTCTTCCCTTGGTTTCTTCCCGCTTGGTTTCTTCCCTTGTGGCTGGAAACGACCACCCAAAGCTTCCAAGTGCAAGTCCAGCGGGCAAGGGGAGGCGGAAGCGTCTTTGTCCTGCGTTCATGATAGTTTCTCTAACTGCACTTGCTCTGTCAGGAGGCTGCTGTGAGCCAAACTTCAATGTCTGGAGGTGGTCGCAGACCACTGGGCTGAAGCTTGGAGGCCATGCCCTCGCCTGGCACGTAGCTGAGACCAACGGGGGGGACAGTCCACAAACACACCAGGAACTGCCACCTGGGAACCAGGAAGGCGAGCATGGGAGCAAGAGGAAAGGGCTCCTGAGTGGCGCAGGTCGGATTTGAACCTGGGGCTCCAAGGTTGTGCCTCTAACAGCAACAGCCTCTGCACAGGCTCCCAGAGGAGCTTCACGCCCCACCGTGAAGACTTGCAGACGCCTGAGCGGGACCCGTCACGTGGCCGTGTGTTCGTGATTTTTGGTTAATGGGTTCAGTCTGGATTTTCTGTCCCCTGAAATGGACAAGTCCTAGTGGACATGGCGATCCCGGTTAGTACTGCTGGTCTGCTTTCCAGAAGGTGAGTTTGCACGGGGTCACCAAGAACTGAGGCCCCGCAAAGTGCGAGCAGTCCGTCTTCCCTGGTGTCTCCACGCCGCCAGCCCCGGGCACACCAGCAGATTCGGACGCATCTTAAGAAATAATCGTTTCTTGTCCAAGTCAGCCCCTCCACCCCCATCCGGGGCTCCTTCCCACCGACCGCAGCACAGAGTCCCTCCCTGGGCTGAGTCGGGAAGCTTCTTATCTTATCTGAACCAGGTGCAGACCCTCTAGGAGCCGCGGGGCTGAAGTCAGCAAGACCCCCAGATCTGGCTCCCCGGTGCATTCGTCTTCACAAGGCACGCTCGGAGGTCGTCTCGGGGAGTCAGGGAAATCAATACGGGAGCAGAGATAAGCTTCCGGGGGAGTGGTGGGGACCGGTGCAGGGGGCATGGCTGCTGCAGATGTCCGAAATGCAGGTTTCCAGGCCAGGCAGAGACGCTGGAATCCAGCAGCTCCAGCTGAGGCTGAATGTGAGTGAGGCCCTCACCCCCAACCCCGGAGTTAATGGCTTGAGGCAGGCTACACGCACCAGCATTTGGTTCCTCCCTGTGTCACCTGGTCTGTCCCCAAGCCCCTTGGTTCTTAACCCTGGCTGCAGGTCAGATTCACCTGCGAGTGTCCCTTGGATTTTTTTTTTAAGATTTTATTTATTTGACAGAGAGATCACAAGCAGGCAGAGAGGCCGCGGGGGAGGAAGCAGGCTCCCTGCTGAGCAGAGAGCCGGATGCGGGGCTCGATCCCAGGACCCTGACATCATGACCTGAGCCAAAGGCAGAGGCATAACCCAATGGGCCGCCCAGGCGCCCCTCCCTTGGATTTTAATTGCGCTGCCTGGACCTCCAGTCAGCAACTAGTCTAAGCTCCTTCCAGCTGGGACCCATCGGAAGAATAACATTGTATCCCAGCCCAGGACCACACCTGAATGCGGGAAACCACACGGGCGGGCGCAGCTTACCAGAGGGTCTCCAGTGCTTTCCGTACTATTGTTTTGTTTTGTGCTGACGCTGGTGATGATCTGCTCTGAGCTCGCGCAGATGGGAAAACATTTGTTTGGGATATTAATTCGTCCCGCTTTTCTCAGTTTCCTCCTCCTCCAACTGCAAGTCCCCAACCGGGTTCTTCGCTGTTTCTTGCTTCGGGGATTTTTTGAAGGGCAGAATGTAGACGCCGCCTGAAGTCAAAGGATTTTTCAGACTTTTGTTAAAACCTGAAGTCTTTGATGAGGTTAGGCTTGATGTCCCCAGGAGGAAAGGAAGAACAGGCTGAGGGCATGACATTTCCACTGGGCTGGAAATAGGAAAAATGTTGTAGGTCCCGGAGTAGAGGGGAAGGGGCTGTTCCTCATTTGCTGGCCATATCCAGGAATGGGGGGCGCAAGACCCCAAGGGTGGGGGGGCCTCTCCGTGAGGCTGAACCCTAGGAGCTCCCAGCTGTGGCAAAAGCGAGCGTACCCCGGGACCATGACCTGAGCCGAAGGCAGACCCTTCACCGAGCAGTCCCACTTCTGGATATTTACGCAGAAGAATTGAAAGCACAGTCTCAGAGAGGTCTTTGCACGCACGTGTTCACAGCAGCATTGTTCACAGTAGCTGGAAAGTGGGGGCAACCCAGGGGTCAGTGGACAGAGGAGCAGCTAAACGCTAGGGTCTCAGTCAGAAGAGGAAGGGCACCCACCCTTCCCACACCCGCCGCAGCGTGGGTGCTGCACACGGTCACAGGGGGACAGCCCCCCAGAGCATGGCGCGTTGTTGACAGAGGGAGGCGCATGCTGGGAAGGCCATAGCCAGACATTCCCTGCACTCCGTGCCTGGCTGATGATGGTGTGCATGTGTGCACACCCACCCACACATACACACATGCACACGCGTGTACACACGCACGTGCACAAATGCCCACACACATGCACACGCACATACACATGCACATCCCCGCACACATACGCACATGCAGACGCACACGCGTGAACACACACCCACACTGCACACGCGAGCACACCCACACATATGCCCGTGCACACACACAACACACACACAAGCACACACAAATGAACACACAAATGAACATGCCCCCACACATGCATGCGTGCACACACCAACACACAGGAACACACACATGTACACACAAGCATGCATACCCACACACACGGACGCACGTTCACACCTGCACACGTTCATACATGTATGTGTGTCCGCACACGCATATACACGTGCACACTACCGTACAATTTTTCTTAAAGCCAGGATCCTGGAGGAGCCTCACGTGAAAAATCCACCATGAAAACACTATCCTTCCATCTTCCCCAAAAGCGTCAACCTAGAGCCATGTGCAGATGCTAAATCCACTATATTTAAAGTCTAGAGTCTCTGGAGAATGTCCCTCCTTCCCCAGGTTCTATCCCAGTCCTTCTGTCTTGTCTTCTGCCACCTGTGAGCCCTGCGGTGAACTCAGCTGCCATCCCCACGTCTTATACATAGTAATGAGAGAGAAAATTGTCTTCAGAGGAAACAAAGAAATTCAAGTAAAGGCCTTTGTTTCCACCGTCATCACAGGGCACAGCCCACAGCTTATGGAGCTTCTCCCTCAGCTACTGAAAGCTCTGAGCAGACGTGAGGAAAGTGAGGCCACATCACGAAGGAGGGTCCTCGGCGGGTGCCCCTTCCACCCACACTGGACGTTGGTACAAAGATGGGATCGCAGGCTTCAAAGCTCTTCTCTCCCACTAGGACTGTTACTTGGGCTCATTCCTCCATCGACCACTGGAACGCTTCTAGCGGCTGTTCCCTCCTGAGACGGGCACGACAGGAAACCTTTGCTCATTTTGTGGTAACATGACTTTAACGGAAATGGGGCCGTGCAAGATACCGTGCTGTAAAAGCCACTCGGCAAATCCTCACCGGCCTGCACGTGACAGGTAGGAAAGAACAAGATCCACCTGCAAACAATCTCTCCTGGGGAATCTGGACAGGGAAACAGCCCAGGGAGTGACCAGGCAGCTGCTCAGTGGCCAGCCGTTCCGACCAGAGTATGGCCCAGTGCGCAGCCTAGACTCCCGCTCCCACATCTGCCCTTTCCGGGTTCATGTTCCGCTCCTTCGTTCTTCCCCATCTGTAAACTGCAGGAAATAACAGACCCTCCTAAGGGCTAGCTGAGCCGATGTGGGTGACCAGGGCAGCTGGCACGGGCGGGTTTGGGAAGGCATCATTCATCGCTATTATCGTGACCATATGATGTCAGGAGACCGTTCTCACGTGTTTCCATGTGTCTTCTGCTTACAGGCATGACCGCTTTTGTCCTGGGCCGTCTTCCCTGGGACATCCGTCTAGCAAGGAGCCCCGAAAGATAGAGTGGTTCTCTCCGGCCGGGAGGCATGTGGTCGCTGTCCAAGGTAGCCACGAGCCACGCCCCCGCCACAGATTGGCAGGTTTGCCGGTAGCCCCCCCACCCCCAGAAACATCAGAGGGTCCTAAGCTCAGATTCTTCAAGTGTGACCCAACCCGCTGCACGTGCAGCACACACCTGGGCACCGTGCTTCACCCCCTCCCCCAAGCGCTGCAACGTGTCTCTTGTCTCTGATCCCGGGCGCTCATGTCTTCCCCTAAATCCAGGCAACTGTACCCAACCAAGCTGTCGGCTGGCAAGCAGGACAATATCTCGTACCTTCTGAGTTCTCGACAACCACAAGCTCAACGCCAGCTGCTGGGAAAGGGGGGCTGCTTTCCACAGTTCCTGCATCAGCCGCTGGCTCTCTCCGAAGCTTTCTCAGAAGCTCCCTCTCCGGGGACTGATCGTGTCTGCACAGGGCACATCCCCCAGTGGAGACGTGGGCCAACTGGTTGTTCATTAGCACGTACTTAAGCCTCCAGCAGCCACCGAGGCTCCTGATTGGTTTCAGAGCAAATGAAGTACTTAACCCCCAGCAGGAACCCCCCCGCCCTGGGGCTGGAGCCTCTGCACCTGCTACCTGGCCCGTGAGTACAGCCATCCCACTGGTCTCTATTTGTGTCCCCTCCTTCCACGGGACACACAGAAGTAAACCAGGTCCGTCTCCGCCCCCGCTCTCCGTCTTCTTGGCCCGAGGCTGCTCCGAACCATCAGGCCACATCCTCCTGCTGGTAAATGTCTGTGTGTGAAACTGGCCCTGGCTTTAGGCTGAGCCGTGACCCTGGCCCCAGGTTGGAAATTCAGAGCAGCTGCCCGGTTAGTGAATATTGAGGGCAATGATATTTCCCACATTTTCATGACCTTCGGGCGCTGGGGCCGCCAGAGATGCTCCGAGAGCCCGTGCGTCCCGCCTGCAGGCTGCCCCAGACCCCGGGCCCCCGTCCTCCCTCCAAGGGCTCCGTCCCTCCCCCAGTCTCGGTCCTCCCGATGTCAGCGCCCTGGGCTCAGCCGCCAGACTCAGGGTGGGGGGAAACCCTCCCAGTCTCACAAGGACAAAGCTAACGGGATGATCCCCAAGCATCTGACTGCCTCAATCCACTCTGGTCTTCACCTGGGCAAATCCAGGGGCTGGGCGTCACCGTGAAAACACCTCAGGGACTGCCTGCCCACTTCGGTGCTCTTTGAGTGACACCGACACAACATGGAAGTGACCATTTTAAAGCATATGATACTGCGGTATCATACTCCTGGACCAATGACTCCCCAGTTCTGGAACATCTCCATCACCCCAAGAAAGACCCTACAGCGAGCTGTCCCTCCCCATCTCCCCGCCCACGGCCCCTGGCAACCACGGGGCTCATTTCCGTCTCTTCTTCGGATTTGCTGATTCTGAACATTCCTCGTAAACGGGATCATAGAACCCGTGACTGTTTGCATCTGGCTTCTTTCGGTGAACGGGAGGCGTCTGAGGTCCGTCCAGGCTGCAGCGTGGGACACACGCATGTGCGCACCGTTCACAGTGGGGTCGGCCCGCGGGTCCGTCCACGGCGGATAAACGGACGGCGGTGGGCACGTGTGACGGGATATGACTCCCCCAGGAAAGGAAGGACGTTTCAAAGAGGCAGCAAGGAGGTGGTGGTGTCCAGGGCTGGATGGGGGGTTCGCATCAGTGGGGACCGAGATTCCGTCTGGGAGGATGGGAAGGCCCCGAGACAGCTGGGGACAGGTGTCCTCGATGCCTCCGCCCCGAGCATTTACAGATGGTGGCGACAGTGGATTTAGCGATACGTGCTCCCCCGGAAGAAGCAAGGAGGGGTAGCGAGCAGATGCGTGCTTCATGAGGGAGCGCGGCAAGCAGGATGCCCACTTCCCCGCCTCCCCCCACCCCTGCGCCCCGCTTTTGTTTCATGTGTTGTTGTGATAAAGACCTTTTAACACAATGTCCTTCCAAACAACTTCAGGAGACCCCTGTCGGAGAATTTGATTTATTTACTTAATACGCCTGAGAGCGGGGGTTCCACAAAGCTCCCTCCATGGCCACCGAGCGGCAAGGGTGGGCACCAGGTCTCCCGGAGCGGGAAGGGTCCCGATGGCCAGAGCGAGGCCACGATGGGGGAGCGCCCGGGCAGGAGTCCCGGTGCCGAGCTCTGGACAGATCCTTTTCGACTCACCACTTCTTTCTGGCTCTCAACGCAAACGCACACCTGCTTCTGCGGTCTGCGGTGAGGATCTGAGTCTCGGGTGCCAAGAGCAGCTCACAGAGGCAGGAGCGCTCCTGGCCCCGCGTCAGATCTGGAGACCCCGCTACTAATTCAGGAGGATGTGCCTGGTGCCAGGAGGAGCCCGCGGCGCTGCCCGCCTGCGGAGACAGTAATGGTTTATGACTCCGAGCTCGCCGGAGGGTTAGCCGGGCCAGAGGGAGCTCGAGCATTTGTTTAAACCTCGGTCCAAGATTCTCCCCACTTGCGGCTGGAAGGCAATGAGTTCTGAGCTGCACCGGAGTCAGACGCCCTGTGAGTCTGACACAACCTGCTCTTTGAAGCGAAGTCCGTGCGTGTTAATCCCTGGGAAGGAAAAGAACAGCCAAGCACCATGGTTCACTTGGCAAATGTTCGCCGGGCAGCGTCTTGGCTGCTGCAGGTAAAGCAGAGGTAAACAGAAGGGTCGAATCCCTGGCCTCAAGGGGTTGGCCTGCTGGTGGGGGTTCTGCCCACCGGTGAACCTGAGCCAAAACGCCAGGGAAGGAAAGAACGTGAGGCGCGTTGGGAGTGCTGCTTTGGGAAGGGCAGTCAGGAGGGTCTCCTGGAGGTCGTGTGTGAGCCAAAGCCGGAAGCAGATGGAGCAGCTTCAGAAAGAGCCCTGGGCGGGGAACGCCAGCATCAGCATCTTCCGGGGGGCCCTGGAGTTGCACGGGGGACCCTCAGGGCACAGGTTGGAGACAGGGCTCCGTGATGCTGGGCAACCAGCCCAGCGTCTTCCCGGGAGCCCAGGGCTCGTCTCGCAGCCGCTCTGCTCTACCCACTCAGCCCCAGTAAGTTTAGTTTGGATTTAGGAATGAGCCTCGGCCTCCCCTCCGCCCGCTTCTCTTCAGCCACCCACCTGCCTGCCCCTTTGGTGCACCTGCTTGGTCCTACCCCAGGGCCTCCGGGAGAGCCCTTCCCCCACCCAGGAGCCCACCCTCAGCTCTCTCTGAGCTCTTCTGTCTCCGGGCCTCAGCTTCAGCGACTCCTCCTCAGAAAGGCTTCCCTGACCACCCACCCACACATTGCTCTTGGTGCCAAGACTCTGCTGGGGTCTCTCCAGAGCCCCTCGGCCTCCCCACGAGCACCCTGTGCCCCCAGGAGAGTGTAGGCTCCACGGAAGAGAGGGCATGTCTGAGATATCACCTCGGTCCACGTGCGCAAAGCCCAGAACAGATCCTGGCAATGGGCAGGCGTCCAGGACCCATCTGCCGGGCGGAAGGCTCAGGCGGAGGGAGAGGAGTCGGGGAGAGCCGGTTCTGAAGGATGAATCGTTCTCCACAGGGACGGCCTTTCCAGAGAGACGCGACTACACGTGGACAAGCCGGGGGTTGCGAAGCGGCACGGGATCGCGGCAAGGGCGTCCCACGCTGGATTAGTGGTGCAGAGCGGGAGGCGGGAGGCCGGACGTCTCCGTCTCCTGGCAGGTGACCAGCCGGGCCAGGCTGGAAAGCTGGGGGCTCGGGGCTGACGGTGCGGCTGACGTGGGGGCAGCAGGAGAGTCTCACAGACAGGAGACTCAGGGTCGGGCGTGAGTGGGGAAGGCCGGGGGGGTGCGTGTGAAGGACTAACTAGGGAGACCCTGGCCCCTCGGGGAGCTACTCATGTTCTGTCAAGGCTAGAAACGGTGTGTTTGCTGCGGATGGAGGACAGAGGGGGCTTAGCCGGAGCGAGTCCTATTCTCCACTCTGGAGATACTCCTGCGCGGAGCCGCCACCCCTGCTGTGGGATCAACCCACTTCCTCCTTCCCTTTGCAGAGGGACGCAGAGCTCGGGGCCCTAGGGACCGTCGTGGGGCTGCCTCTCCGTCCCTGCGCTTCCTCCTCTGGCAGGAAGGGAGGCCCGGCACTGACGAGGGAGGTCTCTCAGTCCAGGCCGGACATGGTGTTCCCAGGAGTGTGCTGAGCTCCCCCCGAGCCCTGCCTGCGTTCCCAGCCCCGTGAGACGCACCAGCTGCCGGAGCAGTAGCTTTCCTCCCCTTCTCCACTCTGGGGACCCACACTCCGTCCCCACAACCTGCATTCTCTGTGACTGCAGCTCACCCCCCACCCACGTCTGCTTCCGTCCCTGCATTCTCGACACTCCTCTCCAGCGCCACTGCCTCCAGGAAGCTTGCCGGGATGCTCCACACATCTCTGATCACACTCTGACCTTATGTCTCTGTGGGCGATTTTGTCCTCTCCCCACGGCAGAGCCCTGGGGCTGTGGGCAGCCCACAAGCAAGGGGGTGGGGACCACCGCAGCTGGCCACAGCCCACCTCCCCGGGACGGGCAGAACAGCTTTTAACAAAGGGAAGGAGCCGACTGACCAACCAGCAGAGAGCAGGACTGGTGAGCCCGGCCGGTTCCTTCGTCTATTTAATGGGTCTTATAAATCACATAAAATTTTATAAATCATATAACTCGCGTTTTTAGGAAGCATGGAAATCACCTGTAAGGACAACACCTGTGGATGGCGGGGAGACCTAGATCGTTCCGAGACGGACGGTCCCCGCGCCCGTTCCCCACCCGCATGCCCGTCCGCATGGCCATCCCCAAAGGGAGGGCAGCGAGAGGCATTCCCAGAGTGTGGCGTGGGCTTGGGGGGCAGCGGGCAAGGGTCCCGTATCTGTCCCTGCGGTCTGAGATGTCATCTGAGCTCTAGAGCCCCGAAGGGAGGACTGTCAGCCCTCAGCTATCCCTGGGGGCCCCCAGGAACTTGGGGTATTCCCCAGCCCTGTTCCCGAATTGCTGGGAGACTGAGCAGAGCCCTTCCCTGGAGAGACAAGGGAACGGCCCTGACGTGGGGGCAGAGTGTCCCCTGGGCCCTCCTCCTCTTTCCGAGACTGTGTCCTCCTCTGTCCATGTTCTGGAAGGCTTCAGCGTGGCGTGGGCAGTGTGGACAGTGTCCGTCATGTCGTGGGCAGAGGAAGTCTCCAAATCAGTTGCTGCCCCCTCCCGCCCAGTTAGGCCTCCACTTCTACGGGAAATCCGGAAAGAGCGAACTCACTAGTGGGTCCTGACGGGGGCTCCTCCGTCACGTGTTGGAGGTGGAGCTTCGGGCGAAGGTTGGTCAGGAGGGGGAGCCCTCACGATGGGATTAGGGGCATAGGAAAGACCCCAGAGACACGCTCCTCCACGAGAGGACACAAGGAACAAGGAAAGGGTCCCCCCCACGACACCAAGTCTGCCAGGATCCGGGTCTTGACGTCTGGCCCCCAGAACCAGGAGAAATGAGTGTTTGCTGTTTACAAGCCCCAGTGGCCGGCAGGGACCGGGAAGGGTACTGTCACGGCCACGCTGACCTGACATTCTGATGTGCTGGCAAGTGGAGGGTGGTTCAGGCAAGGACAGGGATCTGGCAGAGAAGCCGCCGTGGCCAGGGCTGCTGGCCCCACCTGGCCCCCGGAGATGGCCCCAGTCCTGTAGCCCAGCGGCCAACAGTGAAAATCTCACTCTCATCCCAGGAAGCACCAGACAGACCCAAACAGGGGACGGTCTACAGAACCCCTGGCCGGCGCCCTTCCCAAGTGTTCGAGTGGTGCCGGTGGCTTGAGGGGCCGTCCCAGGTCGGAGCAGCCGGTGCGGGGCGGGGGGGCGGGTGGTCTTCAGCGGACGACTGGAACGTGCAAGCGCGCCCGGGGATCAGTCCGGGGTGCGTCGTGCCACCGCGCCTTCCCCAGCTTGGATCCCGGTGCCCAGAGCATGGGGGCGTCCCCAAGTGAGGACCCTGGCGGCAGGTGTAAGGGAAACCTGCCTCTTCCTCAGCTTCTTTGTAGATCCAAAATTACTCCAAAATTGTGAACTATTTTAACGTTAAGGAGCGAGAAGACAGAATTCAAGCTGGGAGAGCAGGAGGCGGCCCCCCTTCATGTCCCCACGGGGCCCAGGACTTAGAGGGAAGGGAGGGCCCCACTTTCCTGCTTTCTTCCCAAATCAGGGCCTAAAACCCCCCAAGCCGCAGTCCCCACGAGCCCTACGTGAGCCTCCCCAGGAGACGCAGCCCAGGCAGAACACCCCAAAATCTGCTCCAAGCCCCGCTGGCCATGGGGGATGGCAGCCCAGGGGGCCCGGGACACCCCACCTCCTCCCTCCAGGCAAGCCCCTCACCCCCCACCCATCCCTGGGGCTCAGTCCCCAGCACTCAACATCTCACTCTTTGGGGGCCCTTTCCTCCCAACACCAAAAACCTTGGGGCGCCTGGACGACTCAGCTGTTTCAGCATCCGACTGTCGGTTTCGGCTCAGGTCGTGATCTTAGGGTCTCGAGGTGGAGCCCCAGGGCGGGCTCAGCTGAGTCCCCTGGAGTTTCCCCCTCTCCCTCTGCCCCTCCCCACCCCGTCCACGCTCTTTCTCTCTCTCTAAATAAAATAAATAAAATCTCTTTAAAAAGTCTCTCGGATTCCCACAGAATTACCGTCAGTCCCTCGGAATCCCTCCTCTGAGAAAATACATACTTGCGAAAAGAAAAGCGACTGTGTTGACCTTTTAAAAATAAAACTCTATTTTGCCCGACACCACAGAGGAGGCACATGTTTGGGAGAACGTGCGTGTCTCTACGCGTGTGTCTCTGCAGGAAGCCTGGGCTCCCAGGACTCAGGGGGAGCCAGTCCCTCCGTGGCCGGCCCCCAGCCTATGCCCCCAAACTGACAGACCCCCCTGGACCTCAGGACCCCCAGCCCAGGCAGGGCCTGACCACACTGCAGTCTGAGGCTTCCCAGGGGTAAAGGTAGTGCAAGTTCAACAGACAAGTAACATGACTGTATGCAAACCTCTACTTTGTTTCCATCGGCCTCTAAGCCCTGGAGGCCGGCCGGGGAGCATCAGATCTGGTTGCACAGACCCGCGGGGGTTTTTACTTAAAATGTTGACATTCTGTTCATTACAGATTTTTGGCATTAATGTCGATTTTTTTAAACTTGCATTAAAATATTACTGATTTGGATTATCAGTGGTTTTGGGGGGAACCTCTTGAAGTTTCATTCTGGGCATGAGGGCCTCCCTTGGCCAGCCCTGGCCAGCCCTCCACGTCCGCCCCAGGACCCTGCTCCATGCCTCGGCCGCTGGAGGACCCGGTTCTCCCAGGTGTTGGGTGTCACCGGTGCTGGGAGGGGAGCTCCCTCCCCCGCCCAGGTCTGCATGGCCCCCCCACTATGCAAAGTCAAAGAGAGAGCCTGGAGCGAAGCCAGGGGTCACGCAAGCCAGGGAAGGACGGCCACTGCTGGCGCCGGACGGGCCTTACCTGCGGGGGCGGAAGGCGCCTGCTCACGCAGACCTGGATGGGAGCCCTGGCTCTGCATGCGAGGCCCTTCCGGCCCGTGTCTGCAGACACGCGTGGTGACCGGCGTCCCAGCCCTCCACGGCCCTCCCGGGACAGGGACGACGTGCAGAGCTGTGAGGGACACCCACACAACGTCCCGCTAATGCCAGCTGCTGCTTCCCTCGCGCTTTCTCTGACGAGCCTCGCCGTCAGGGAGGACGGGGAGCCACACCTTCCCGTCCCTCTTTGGTTTAGTCTGGGGCTCAACAGACTTTTCTTGTAAAGAATCAGAAAATAAACAGTCGAAGCCTGGAGGACCATTCAGTGTCTGTCACAACTCCTGGGCTGTGAACTGGTGTGGCTGAGCCCCAATCCCAGTTTATTCACAAAACAGGGGCCACGGCCCGAGCTTGCCAACCCCCGGCGTGGTCACGTGCACCTGTGCCTCCAAGAGGACCTCCATCTCTCACACGGAGTCCCTTTTTTTATTTTAAAGATTTTTATTTATTTATTTGACACAGAGAGAGACAGAGCACAAGCAGGGGCGCGGCAGGCAAAGGGAGAGGGAGAAGCAGACTCGCCGCTGACCGGGGAGCCCGATGCAGGACTCCATCCCGGGACCCCGGGGTCATGACCTGAGCCGAAGGCAGACGCTTCAGACTGAGCCCCCCAGGCGCCCCTTACATGGAAGTACTTTTCATGCAGAGCAAGGATTCACTTTCCTATAGTATTTATCGTAAGTACATCTTAACCACCTTGCATGGCTGCAGAGCAACCCTTCACTGCGTGGTGCGGGGTCAGATGCGTTTCTATACGTAGCTGATGTACGTGATGGCGAAACCACCGACATCTATAATGGTTAATCACACGAAGACGTGTATTACTCAAACATTATTTATTCTATTTGCGCGACCCTGGAGCAGGCCCCCTGCTGGGCCCCGGGGGTGCAGTGAGTGACGGAGAGTGACGGTGAACGACAGTGAGTGACGCAGGGAGGGCATGTTCCCACGACCGCCCTTCCCGGTCTAAGCAGGGTCAGCCGGTGTCGCACATTCTCTGGGACCATTGCTCTCACCGGCTCTCAAGGGCGACGCACCAGTCGCCTGTCCCAGGTTTGGGCTCTGGAACCAGGGCCGGGTAAGTGACAGGACGACGGGTCCACCGACGGTCGGCAGAGTCTCCTCTTCTTCCTGGTAATGTCCCTGGGGAAAACGCCCGGGCGTGGGGTCGCTTCTCCAAAGGATGTGAGCCTTCTGGGGACTCTTGATTCATGTCATCAAATGGTTTTCCAAAGAGGTTGTGCCCGAGTCCCACCATAAATGTGTCACTTCTGGATGTGGTGATCCTATTTCCGAATGTGCGCTAATTTAACAGGTGTAAAATTGGATCTCATTTTAATTTGCGCTCCTTCGATCGTTATGAAGGTTGAACGCTTTCACTAATAAGCACACACTTGGGTTTGCTCCCTTCATTTCTCCGTTCATGTAAAAGACGACACATTAACCCCGTACCACTGCCAGGCACCGGCCCAGGGCTGAAGACTCGGGGACCCACAGATGCGGTCCCTGCCCTCAGGGACGTGTGTCCAGTGAGGAAAGCGGAGCAAAAGGACAGCCCGAACGCAGCAGAGCGGGTCGCGGCACCGAGGGAGGCCCAGAGCACGCCAGGGAGACAGGAGGGACCCAGGGAGGTGACCGGGGGCTGAAGAGGGCACTTGCACAGCCCCGCACAGCCCGGTGGGCAGAGCAGAAGGGACTGCTCCTGATCACGTACGTCAGCCTTTTCTTTCCCTGCCAGTGTAAGTCCCCGTGCGCGTACCCCTCTGTGAGTGTGTGTCTGTGCATCGGCTGCTGTGACGTGTGTCGTGCCTTTGGGTGTGGAGCTCAGAGACACAGCTCTAGGGGTCTCAAGGTGCAAACCTCCATGTGCCATGCACCAGGCCCCCGGGCTGTGGGTCCTGCAGCTCTGAGTCCGGCAAAGGAGTGCGGGTGGACTGGGGGGCTGCAGGGGGAGGGATGGGTGATTTGCACGGGCTGCTGCTGGCAGAGACGTCACTGCCTTGACCCCTTTGAGCACTGACCCTGCCCCAGCTGCCCTTGGCCTCAGTCCCGCTCCCTCTTGCCCCGCTGCAGGGCAAGGGGAGTCCTGGTCTCTCCGGTTGCCCTGTCATCTGCATCAGACACGGCATCTTCTCTGAAATGTTAGTGTGTCCCCTGAGTGCCAGCTGGGCCCCTCTTCCCCTACCTCCCGCCCTCCCCACCCTCTCCCTGCCATCCTGGCTACAGCCCCAGCCGTCCTACAACTCTGCAAGAGCAGCGGAGCCGAGCCCGGGACACGAGCATCGGTAGCATCTGTAACTTCCCAGGGGACCCCAATATGTGGCCGGGTTTGAGCACCTGTGAGCCCCCGCGACCGGTCCCCAGAGGCAGGAGCCTCCTGGGTGTGGGGGACCACCCCATGGGGCAGCCCGTCCCCAGTCCCCCTCCCAAACCCGCCCAGAGCAGGGGCGCGGCCCGTCGGCAGCGGCTCAGCCCGGGCAGAACCCAGGGCCCGGGGATGACCGAGCTCGTGAGTGGGCGGGTCCGACCCCCTCCCAGCTCCTCCAGGTCTCCCGGTAACATGTAACGAGGGGAGTTTGTAATAGTGTGTCTTTGCAGAATTGTCCAGGAGCGCCGGGAAGTAAATCCCAAGAGCACGTCGGATGGGTTCTGCTCGCCTGGCGGTCAGAAGAGGCCGGTGTCGGGCGCCATGTGGCCTCCCCTTGGAAGGACAACACCCCGGAGCTGCCATCCTGCCCGCATGCTGGCTGTGGCCAGTTCACGCGACAGCCCCGCCCTATCGCCCACCTGCTGGCCGCGGGGAGATGCCTCCCTCTCCAGACAGCTGGGACTTCTAGAAAGTTCTACCCGACCGTGTTGGCCCCGTCTGCCTGCTCTCCGTCTCATCCAGGCCACCGCCGGGGGACGTCTGCTCCCTCAACCAAGGAGGGCACCGATGCGCTTCCCAGGGGCCGGGTCTCCGGCCTCCACTCTCCGGGCGGGAGCCGCCAGCCCTCAGTTGTCTCCCCATCACCAAGTCCCCATGGCAGCCATTGGTTTTAAGTGTCCAGGGCAGCCTCGTGGTGGAGCAATTAGTCCTCATTAGCAGCCCCTGCAGCCGGCCTGTAATCTCCGGGCTGCTGGCTGGTGATTGCACGTGAGCAGCTCGGCCAGACTCGGCACCTGTCATGACGCGCGGAGCCTCTTCGCTCCTCCACGCTGCCCCGAATGCCAACAAGCAGGTGAGCTCGATGCCACATTAGCACGGGGTGATTTTCATTACTCAACGGCTCCAGGGTGTCCAAATGAGGAGAGCAATTAGGCTGATCAGGGGAAGACAAAGCGCCTCTTGATGACTGTAATGATGGCACAGGCAGACTCGCTCTGGTCCGAGGCAGGGAGTGAAGTCACAGTTGAGGGCTGCTCCGTGGTGCACACCGGACGCTCACAGTCCAGCCCTCGGGACCTGCCGCATGTCCTGGGCACCCACCCTGGCCTCCGGGGCCTCAGCCCCCTCCGGGAGCTTCCCTCTGCCTCTTCTTCATCCCGTCCCCCACCCCCGCTGTTCTTTGTCCCTTGGTCCCTTACTGAGGCCGATCCAATAGTTCTTTCTTTTTTTAAAGATTTTATTTATTTATTTGATAGACAGAGATCACAAGTAGGCAGAGAGGCAGAGAGAGGAGGAAGCAGGCTGTCCGCAGAGCAGAGAGCCCGATGCGGGGCTCGATCCCACGACCCTGGGATCACGACCCGAGCCGAAGGCAGCGGCTTTAACCCACTGAGCCACCCAGGCGCCCCTGATCCGATAGTTCTTAACGCTCAGTTAGCGAGGCCTCCTTTGGTTGTGCTTGTCCCACGCCGGGGCCAACACGAGGCCCCTCCGAGGATCCCGGATGGCTCTGCCCCCGCTCACGCCCCTCCCGCGTGCGCCCTGCACGCCGTCCCCCTTCACGAAGGTCAGGACCGCACAGCAGGGTGACTCGTGACTGTAGGCTCCCTCTGTTCTTTCTACTCTGGTCACGGATCTTCCCCTTTTCATAAGTTTTAAACCAGAGCTTACACCGCCATTGTGTCTTAAACAATCAGTTCAAAGGTACTGTTCCTGGGCCTTTTGGCCCCTGTTGCTTCTGAGAAGTCAAAGGCCAGTCGGGTCCCTGTTACCCCATGTGGGGTCCCTCCCCCTCCCCCTCTGGCCCTTTTCAAGATTCCCTTTGTGTTCCGTGTTAAACAGCTTGAGGACGACGTGGGGACGTGTGGATTTCTCCCTGAGACCCTTTCACCTTCTTGGAGCTGTAAGTTTATGTTTTCCCCCTTTCAAAATCAGTTTTGGGGGGAACTGTGAGCTACTTGCTTCCCCAAACACGCGTCCTGGATGGTCTCTCCCAGGGACGGCTCGCGTGTCCAGCTGATATCATCCACCAACTTTGGAGGCTCTGCTGCCTTTTCCTCGATCCTTTCCCTGCCTGCCGTCCCCAAACTGGGTCATTCCTTGTGACTTATGTTCAGAACCACTTACTTGTACTCCTGGCACCTCCAACCTGCTACGAAGCCCGTCCTCCAAACACTTCCCTTCAAGTACGATACTTTTCCGTTTGAGAATTTGCATTTGGTTCTTTTTCAGTCCTGTCCCCCGGCAGATATGCTCTGTCTGCTGACTCACCATGACTTTTTTATATTTATAGAGCTGCTTTACAGATTTTACTTTTAGGGGCGCCTGGAGGGGCTCAGGTCATGATCCCAGGGTCTTGGGATCCAGCCCCGCCTGGGGCTCCCTGCTCAGCGGAGCGCCTGCGTCTCCCTCTCCCATCTCAGAAGAGAAAAGAAAACATTTCTCCGCTGAAAACCGCATTTGCTGGTTATGAAAATGATTCAGAGCATTTTTTTTCACATTTCTGTATTGATGCCAGCCTTCTTGTTTTATTTTTCGATCCCAGGCCCCGGACCGGGACTATATTACCGCACAAATGCAGAGGGGTCTCCTCCCAGGGCGTTGCTTACAGCGCAAGTGCTGTGCCACGCTCGGATCCCGGGTCCAGAACAAAGGCAGCAGGTGAGCAGAAAGCACCCAGGTCCTCTCTCTCTGCAGCAGGTGCACGGGAACTCAGCCCCAAGGGACCTCACGTGTGGCCCGGGGTCCCGTGGAGCATGGCAGGGCTGGCTGCACCCTGGGGGCACAGCTGGGCCTCCAATCCGGCCGCAGTCTGCCATCATGCTCACCACCACCTAAGGGGGCACCTGGGGCCCCACGGTGGGATCCTAATTGTCTCCTTGGTGAAGCCCCGTGCTCCCCCTCCCAGCACAACTAAATGACTGCGTAATAGCCCCATAAACGGCCATCTGATTAGCCCGATCCCCAAAGGAGGGCTACCCGGACGGGCGGCGCGGCAGGGCACAGGCGCTGGGATTCCCATCTATCTTTGTCACCCGAGGAGCCCACACTCATTTGTCAGCCCTGACAGGCGCTGCTCGTCGTCAGAAGGGCAGTAACACGTGCAGAAGACCCTCTACCTCCTTTCTCCCGACAGCAAGGAAGTGGGTCCCACCAGGCCAGTCAGGTCCTTGGGGGAAGGAAAGGGCCCGAGACCCGGGAGACAGAAGAGGCCGTGCTGAGGGAGGAGACCAAAGTGAGAAGTCCCAAGACCCCCGTGCATGAGTCTGATCCGTGCTGCAAAAGGGGACAATCACGTCTGCCCCGCCACGGACCAGCAGCCCACGTGCCCCCCCCCCCAGCTGCTGGAGCATGATGGGGACAGGGAAGCTAGGAGGAGGGAAGACCAGGCAGATGGCTATTGTCCATTCTGCGGAGACACGGACAGACAGCAGACCCCGGGCTTGCCCCACTAACATCCTAGAGCACAGGGCAGCAGCCGGCCACGGGAGGACACTGGGTTCCACTAGCTCTTGGTGGAGCCTTCTGCCGCTTTGACAAAGGGTTGCCCCGCCCTCTGCCCACCCTCCTGGCCTACAGGACCCTACTCAGCCGTTGTTTCTCCTACAGGGATGCCCCTTGAGGAAGGGGCTCTCAGGCCAGCCCAGGCGGAGCAGAGACAAGACCAAGGAGATCCCCAGCCTCCGGGTCATCCGTGGGGCCTTGGCACACTCATGTAGGAGAGGACACCTCTCCCGGAGGGCGATGGATGCAGTTCCCTCTGGGGAGCCTTGATGGGATCCACATGATCCAGAAGCAGAAGGGTTGAAAGCAACCTCAGGAACTCGAAGCCCTTACTGTGGCGAGCACCCTGGGTTTCATGAGAACGCCTCCAGTTTTCTCCATTAGTTTGATGTGGGCTCAACCTTTTAAATTATGCTTATGAAAATATCGGGCTGGATCAAAGTGCTTTCAGTTGCAAGTCATGAAACGCCCACCCAAGTTGCCTTAAACCATAAGGAGAATTTGTCAGCTGGCGAGAAAATACCCCAATGAGAGTACAAGCTTCAGGTGTGGTTCGATCAGGGCTCTTTCCCTGTGATGCTGAGCCCTGCACACCGGCTTGTGGTCTGGCTGGCCTTCCTCTTAGAAAAGTCAACATCTGCCCACTTGTACACTTGACATTTGCACACCACGTAGCCCAGAAGGAAAAGCTTTCTTTCCCCAAACTGTGGAGATGAAAAGCCTACTTTGAGGTGCTTATTCTGATCAGTGAACCCTAGGACTCTCCTCATAGATGAAACAATCATAATGGCCAAGAATGTCACTTGATAAGTTATTGCCCTTCCTTAACCATTGGCTGTCGGGCGGGGCTCCACCGACGGTTGTGGGGCCAGGGGGACCCTTCGAAGCAGGTGGAGGTCCAAGCCGCTCCAGTCCTGGGCTGCCGGTGGGGGCGGGGGGCACAGTCCATCCCCTCCCTAAGGTTAGTTCCTCAGCTTTGAGTGAGGACTGCGTATTGAATTCGGTTGAAGTTCCTTCTTCACTCGTATGACGTTTCTTCCTGGGCTCTGTTACTGTATCAAGTTAGTAGATTCATAATTTCGAAAGGCCTTAACTTGGCGGGAGAATCCCACTTGAAGGCGATATTTTATTTTATTCTTTTCATGGTCTGTGCAAGTTTCTGCCATTATTTTATGTAAGGGGTTTTTTTTTTTCATGGTCCTGAGTGGAGATTGGTTTAAAGTTTTCCTATTTTTGTGCTAATTTTGTCGAATTTGGGTATCCAGGTTACACGAGTCTTATAAAAGGAATCTGGAAGTCTTCCTTCTCTCCCTAGGATCTGGAAGGGTTTAAATAGTATCAGGTTCATCTGTTACTCGAACACTTGAAGGAGTTTACCTTTAAGACCATCTGGATTTGGTGCTTTCGTGGAGAAGTTGCTTTTTTTTTTTTTTTAACTTTCTCAATTTCTTCCATTGTTTTGAGTCTGTTGAGATTTCCCGTCTCTTTTGGAGTCAGTTTTGATCATGTGGATTTCCTGGAATATGTCTCACTTCGCGGATCATTTCCAATGTATGTGCACTGAATTTTGTGCAAAATCTTTCTTTTATTATTTCCTTTGGATCTGTGTTATTTTCTCTTGCCTGTTTCTAAAGCAGCGCGTTTGAGCTTTCTCCGATGAGTTACCAATCTCATCGTGTGTCTTGCTTGACGTCAGCTGCATCTTGACGTCATTTAGAACTCCACCAACTTAGCTGGTCTTTCTGAACTTGTTGAATTGGATGCTTAATTCATTTGTGTTCCTCCTTTCTTATGTAACATGCCCCTAAATTGCAGGGTTCGGCGGAGGAGACGAGATATCTTACCACTCAAGCAAGGGGGCCAGGAGATGGTTGGATGGACGGTCGCTGGTTGAGCAGTGTGCAGAATGTACACGAGAAGACCATTCCCTGGAGCAAAGCCATGCTTGAGGAAGACCCGAGTCCAAGGGGGCCACATAGCGGGAGACCATACAGTCTCCGGGCCAAGCCGATGAATGAGCAGAGGGGAGTCAGATGGTCTCTGCAGCTAGGACTCAGAGACCTGGTGCCTGACCCTCCCTGAGCTCAGCCGGCTACACCTGCCAGATGAGCCCCGGAAGGCAGGGAGGCCGGACCAAAATCTGGGCTGCCCTTGTCTCCTCCCACCCGAAGGAACCCTCGGAAACATCATAGTAGCTTGTGATCACAAGGGTCTTGTGGCACTTACTACACAGGTCCTGGAGATGCCCATGTCCTTCCTTTCTGGAGATCGTTCATAAGCTTCTCCCCTTGGCTTTCTTTGCTATTTTCTGGAACTCACGCTAGATTCCGGACCCCCAGTGTGCCTTCTGTCCCGTTCCCCTCCCACTTATTTCCCCCGTCCTGCAGATTCCTTCACTTACGACTCCGAGCCTTCTACTGGTTCGAAACGCGGGAGCCAGAGATGGAAGACAGGATGCTCAGCAAAAGCAGCCAGACACAAAGACGGCGTGTCGTAAGGGATTTTGTATTACATGACTCTCACCTCCATTAAAAAAATAAATCTTTCCAAAAAGCAAGTGAAGGCACACAACAGCGAAGAAATCAGCAACCATGCTCTAATTTCCAAGATCTCCGTCTGGTGCTCTGGGTCCTGGCGTCCATGGCGTCCCCTCCCCGAGCCTCCAGGACACACTCTTGGGTTCCCCTTCTCCTGCCTGTACTAGCCCGGCCTTCCTCAAACCACTTGTAGATATTTGCTTTATGGCGTCTTTTGTTTGAGGCTGTGGTTGTTGTTAAAGATGTTCACACAATTTTTGGAAGTCCTTCCCTTCAGGACGCAACGTGCAATCCCCCCTCCAGTCCACACCCTCTCCCCTGAGTGTGGGCTGGACCCAGGGACTGCTCCTACTGAGGGAAGAAGACAGCAGGGAAGGGTCGAGGTATCCAAGATCCAGTTATAAAGGGCCACCGGTTCACGGCGGTCTCAGATCCGTCAGTCTGGGGGAAGCCAGCTGCCGTGTCATGAGAACAACAAGCAGCCCGTAGAGATCCACGGGGCAGGGAGCTGAAGCCTCCTACCACCAACCAGCAAGGAGCCCAGGCCTCCTGTCCACAGCCACGGGGGTGGGCCGCCTTGGAAGTTGTCTTCCTGCCTTCACGGCTGAACCTCGTAAGAGATCTTGGGCTGGAACCATCCAGCCAAGACCCTCCCAAGTACCGGACCCATAAGAACTATGGCACATAAGTCACTGTCCTAGGCAGCTCGGTTTGGGGTCATCTGTTACTCAGCAGCCGGTAGCTAACACAGACGCTTTCCTCATGTGTTTGGTTATGATTTATCGGACTGCGTGTTCCAGACGAGGACATTCAAAGTGGGGGGAAGCTCTGACTCCGGGCAAGGCTTCCCACTCACAGGTGGGGTTTTAAGATGCTTAGGGAGGGAGGCGGCCTCATCTCTGGGGTCTTTCACTGTGTTTAAAAGAGAACAGTGATTTGCTCCCAGAGGAGGGGGTGTTGCTGCCGCTGAGATGCAGAGGGGACAGGAGAAGGAGGTGACTGTGCAAATGGTGGGCTCAGCCCCGCCTCGCCGAGACCCCACATCCGCCTGGGTTCCAGGGGGCACACGAGGGTCCTCACCTGTGCCCCCTCCCCCAGCTCTGCACAGGGAGCAAGAGCGTGGCATGGACATTTGTAGACGAGCAAGCGCGGCTGCCTTCCAGCAGGATTTTATTTACAAACACAGGTGCTACAGGAAAGAGAACAGGTGGCCGGTAGGATCCGGCCCGTGGGTCTTCGTTTGTCTGCTCCCGCTCCAAAAGGTGAGAAAATTATCCCACCCTTCTTCCCGTCTTTCGCTTTCCCTTTGTCTGCCAGCGGCTGTGACGATAGCCTTACTTTTAGTTATTTCGGTGATTCCCTTTATAACAACAAAAAGTATGAGGAATTGCGGGAGACAACGTCAAGAGAATGAGAAGACAAGCCACGGACCGGGAGAAAACATTTGCAAAGACACGTCTGATAAAGGACCCTCACCACAAACGTACCAAGACCTCCTCAGACTCGACAGTAAGAGAAGCATCTGCCGTCAGCTCAGGTCATGATCCCGGGGAACCGGGGTCGAGCCCCACATCGGGCCCCCTGGTCCGCGAGGACCCTGCTTCTCCCTCGGCCTCTGCCTGCCTCTCTCCGTGCTCGTGCTCTCTCTCTCTGTCTCTCTCAAATAAATAAATAAAAATCTTAAAAAAAAAAGAAGACTCAACAATAAAAAAAACAAACAACCTGATGTAAAAGCCCTGAACAGACAGTTCAGCAAGGAGGACGCACGGATGGCGGCTAGGCACACGGAAAAGCACACGTGGGAACAGCCGTGGTGGGTCACCATGCGCCTGTGACGACGCCCAAAATTCGGAACACGCAGAGCCCCGAATCCCGGCGAGGACACGCAGCCCCAGGAACCACCATCCGAGGCTGCGGGGAACGCGAAATACAGTGGGAAGACACGCGGAGGCTTTTACAAAACCGAGCACTCTCCTGCCGCGGGTCCCGGCGACCGCGTTCTTGGTTTTTACCCAAAAGAGCCAAATACTTTGTCCACGCGAAACCGGCATGCAGATGTTGCCAGCGGCCTCGTTCGTAATTACTAAAACTTGGACGTCCCCCGAGATGTCCTTTAGCAGGTGCACAGACCGTCCGGAGAATGGAATATTCCTCAGCATGAAAGAGAAACGAGCCATCCCGCCACGGGAAAACGTGCCAGGGTCTCCCACGCAGTCCCCAAGTGAAAGACGCCAGTCTGAAAAGGCTCCGAGCTGTGTGATTCCCACCATATGACGTGCTGGAAAGAGCACAACCAAGCAGACAATAAAAGACGTTCAGGACGGGAGGGAGGGAGGGAGGGACCGGTGGAGCGCAGGGGTCTGAAGGCAGGGAAAGGGCTCTCCGTGACCCCGTGCCTTTGTCCAAATGCAGCGTGCACAGGGGTCGGGAGCCCCGGCGTAACCCACGGACTCTGAGTGACGGTGACCTGCCGGCGCGGGTTCCCCAGCGGTTCAGATACACCGCTCGTGGGGAGGTGGGCACTGGGGGGGGCTGTGTGTGCATGTGCAGGGCAGCGGGGAGAGCTGGAGGCATCTGGAAATCTCGGGACCAACCTCTCCCTTTGCTGTGAACCTAAATCTGCCCTAAAAAAATCAAGTCTTCTTTTAACATGTTTTATTGATTTATTAGAGCGAGGGAATGCGTGGGGGGAGGGGCAGAGGGAGAAGCAGGCTCCCCTCTGAGCGGTGAACCTGAAGCGGGACTCGATCCCCGGACCCTGGGATCATGACCTGAGCCGAAGGCAGAGGCTTCCCTGAATGGTGAAGGCGTCCCCCCGGAATTAAGTCTTTTAAAAATAAATAAAGGGAAAACTCTTTTTAAATACATGCATATAGAAGAAATTTATGTCTCGCAGCCCACCCTCTGCCTCGACACTTGGCAGGCGCCCCTCCCCCGATTCCGTAGCCAAGTGCCCTCCGTGCGCCCCAAAGTATGGAACATTCTCTGTGGGGGCGACCTTCCGAATAAAGACGTTATTCCAGTTTCCGCGTTATAAATACTGCCGCCGAGGCCGAGCTCAAGCCACCGACGGGATGTCAGTGGCCGGAGAAAGTTCTGAGGATTCAATAAGGGGCTCTCGCGACCCTCCGTGAGCGGGTTCTGGCAGGTCCCTGGCTGCGGTGGGCGAGGACGAGCCCAGCCCCGCTCCCCTTCTCCCGCTGTAAGGGACTTGACTTTGCTCCCAGGATGCCTGGAATTCGGGCGGATCCTGGGTGGTCTGTTCACACCCCACTTGCTGGAGTCCCCATCACGGCACCTGCTGAATGGAGCCGGCGGCTCCTCCAAGCCCATCTGGGGGTCATGTCCCGTCCCCTTGCCATCCTAGCGGGTTTGCTCTTGTCCAGGGCCGCTGACCTGAGCCGTGTGTGCCCGGGGTCGGCTGGATCTCCGAGGCAGCAACCCTTGACACGCCCCTCCCCGGCCTGAGAGCCCCACGGCCCAGGGGCAGAAACGTGGGCTTCCCGGGGGCTGCACTTCCGTGGCCCGCAGCGGTTGTACAGCTGCTCTGGGGAGGACCCCCGTGCTCTAGCCAGTCCCGGAGCTCTGGAGATGGGGTAGTTTAGAAGGTCGGCCCAGGCCTGCTGTCCTGGGGATCAGAGCATTAGGAAACCTCGAGTAACCCCTTTATCCTATAGACGCACAGTGGCAGAGAGAGTGGGAGGCCATGGTGGGTCTGGACTCCACTTGGAAGAGATTTCAGCTCCTGGGCTTTGCAGCAGGAACCCCTGCCCTGCACCCTCCCTCAACCGTCCTTGCCGGGAGGGCCCTGCCGCGGATAGGTCGGGGATCCCAGCCTTTGTGTGGGCACAACTCCCTCTAACGTTACCTTGACAAAGCCCAGGGCCACCGAAGCTGAGCCGGACAGGGGATGCCATCCAGGGAGAGGCGTGTGGGCTGCAGAGGAGCAGGACCCAGAGTCTGAGGGGCCAGGAGCTGCGAGGGGGCCCGGGGCCCTCCAGAATGCACCTGGTTCCCCACGTCCACGACAGGCCTTCCATCAGTAAGTCCAGAAGCATTTGCTGGGCCCCCACTCCGGACCGCTGGAGACCAAAGCACAGGCCATGTTGATCGTGGTGGGAGCCGGTGTTAAGGTAAGCATTGCTCCCACTCTATAGATGAGGACACCGTAAGTGCCCCAAGGTCACCCAGCAGGCCAGTGGCCGGGCCTGAGCTCCCCCATCTCCGGGCTGCGTGGCCCCAAAGCCCAGATTCACCCTGTCCGATGTCGTCTCTGTCAGTGGACGCCCAGGGCCCCGCCTCAGGGCTCTGACCTCCCTCCGGCCCCAGCCCCTCCACGAGCACCCTCGCCGGGGCTCAGCCCGGTGCCAGGCCTGAGCCCTACCAGCGTCCCGGAAAGCCACACACGCAGGAAACCTTCAACATCCAAATCTCCAGACCCCGTGATGCGTCGCACTAGGATTTTTGTCCAAGAAATGTCCCAGCGTGCCCGAAAATGTCCATCTCAGCATCGCTTCTAACAGTACGAAAATGGAAACAATCTGCGCCCCCAACCGCTGGCATTCGGGCCAACACCTTGTAATAACATCGGCAGACAGAAGAGCGCACACGCTTCCGAGACGCCGGCTATGAAGACTCGAGGCCCATGAAAAGCAGCTCTGACGTGCAGAACAGAAAGGGGCAACAGGGGCTCAGATTTAGAAACTGCACAAAGGCAGAAAAGAATACGCCAAAACGCGAATTGTAACGGGTTACAAGGGAGAACTTTGAGGGCTCTGTTCTCCCCTGGACACACCTTCTCTGTACCGACATTACGGCACCTTTGTGGCCCATTTCCATGTACAGAAGAAGGGACGTCTTAGCTGCGTAACTTATTCATAAGAACCGAGCCAGATGACAAAGACTCTTAGAACTACATCCCATAAATGATTCAGGCGCTGGGCAGACGGAGGGGGTCCCTGATATCATCCTTCAGTCCGTGAATGCTGTCTCGCAGGAGAAAAATGAGCCTCGCTCTGTGGGACACCAGGAAGCAGAATGGGAGGGGAAGAGGAAGTGTCTCTTTGTTCTGCCAAAGAAAAGACTCTCTAAGAGCAAAATTTCTCAAGAATAGACAGGGATGCCCACAGGTAGGGAGCACACCGTCGCTGGAGGTATTCAAGCCAAAGTCAGAGCTGTGGTCGTCTGATGGTAATGAGGGGGTCGAAAAAAGAAGGAAGAAAATCAAGACGTGGCAGACCACCCTCCCAGCCCCCACCGGGCCCAGCACCACCTGGCCTTCCTGCTCCCCCCAGACACGGGGAGAAACCTGGCGAGGGCTGTGACCGACAGAGAAATCAAGTCGGGACACAGGGGTGACAGCCCCTGCAGTGACCATCCCAGCTTGCTGTTGTATCACATGCGTGCACAGACACACACGTAGACATGCACATGTGCGCTCGCGGCCGCTTCCCCGGGAGGAAAGTAACGGCCCCCGGGCTGTCCCTTGTTCTTTGACTCTGAAGCCAGAAGGCACTCAGGATCACTCCGGTCTCCTCTGAACCAGCGTCTGGTGGAAGGTGGTGTGTGCTAAAATACTGAGATGTCTCCGGGAGGCCGGGCCGCACGCGCCCGAGGGGAGAGGGGGCACGGCTCCCTCCCGATCTCATTCCGGGAAGGGCCGTCCTGGAACGAGAGCCTTCGCGTGCGCCGGGCCGGGCCGGGCAGGGCGGCATGGAGGACGCCGCTGCATTTCCCGAGGAAGCCCAGGGAAGGGCCGATCAGGGAAACCCGTGGGGCCCGCTGCATTCTCGGAGCCGCTCTGCGTGTGTGATCCCGGGCCTGGGAGTGGTTACGTCAGGCCCTTTCTCCCGAGGACAAAAGTAAAACAACTGTCCACGCCAATTCTCTTCCACGGAGCACGCTGGTTGCTTCAAATGCACGTTTGCTGTGCGTTTCGGGTTCCGGGGCAGCGGGGGGCCGTTCGGGATGAGTTTATCATCGGCAACAGGAATCCTGCAGCTGCCGCTGCCGCAGGGACGCCCACGACCAAGAGCCGGTCTGGGGGATGATGAGACATTCCTAGCGAACGAAGGGTGGAAAGGATCCCTCCAAAGTCCTCGGCACCCTTGAAAACAAATCAATTTATTTAGATAATTGTAGATTCATGGTAGCGATAAGCAACAGTGCAGGGAGCCGGGAGTGCGTGACTCAGTTTCCCCAGGGACACACTTGACAAAATGATGACATGGCGACCAGGACATGGACAGGAGCACGCCCCACCGAGCTCGTTCAGAATCCTGCCCGACTTACACTCTTGCTGCGTGAGCTCCACGTAACGTCCAGGGTCCACGGACGCAAGCCCACGGGCAACCCTGGGCTCCTCGCGGTGCCTGCTGAAAGAACGCTCACCTCCGCCCGTCCCCCAGCACACCTCCCCGCGGCCACCCGACGCTGTTCTCCGCTTCTGCAGTCTCGTCGCTCTGCAAAGGGCAGGCAAGGAGACGGCGCAGCGGCCACCCTGGGGCCCGGGGGCCTTCGGCGAGCGTCCGTGTCCAAAGACGCGACGGTCCCTTCCTCCTCACAGCGAAGGGTCCCCTCGTGTGCACGGAGCCGTTTGCTCACCCGCCCACTGCCCAGCCCGTCGGGCTGACTCCAGCTCGGACTGTTACCAAGAGGGCGGCCGTGAGGACCGCGTGCAGACGGAACGTGAGCGGTCGTTTCTCCGGGAGGAGCGCTCAGGCGTGCACTTCGCTGGGCTGATTGGACGTTGCGCGCCTTGTTTTTGGTTCTGGTTTTTGAGCTGACGACTGGTTTCCGTAGAGTCCGCACTGTTCTGCACTCCCGCCGGCCTCGGACCCGCAGTCGGCTTCGCGGCGTCCCGACCGGTGCGCACCCATGTCTCGTGGCCGCGGTCGGCGTCTCCCCGACGGCGATGGCGTCCGGCGCCTTCTCTTGCTACCAGCAGTCCTGACCCCACAAGGCAAGCTCCGGGGCTCCCGTGCTTAAGGGCTCCTGCTCCCCCCGACCCCAGGAGCAGATCGCAGATCTGGAGGGCAGCCCCGGGCACGTGAGGCCGCGGGACCAAGGCTCAGCTGAGGACTCGCTCGACTCGAGCCAAGCCGATGTCTCTTTTAGCCACTGGTTTTCCGTCGCTTGCATCCGAAGGCCCCGGGTGAGTACAGACGGGCTCCAGACACCCGACATTTCAGTCATCCACGGGTCTCGGTTTGCTGGCGCGAGAACCCGCCTTTGCAGCCGCCCCGGGCATGCTTGTGGGTGTGGGCGCTGAGGTCCTTTCTCCCTCCTGTTCTACTTCTTAATGCTCGAGGCCTCGTGGACGTGGAACCGGAGAAAACGCATGAGCTTGCGGTCCCCACCTTGGTGGGTTTGGACCTACAAACACCCGGGACGCCGTCACCCCGAGGTACTCAACACGCCCAGAGGCTCCGACAAGGTCCGGTGCTCTTCTGTGTGGCTTTTGTTGTCGTGCATGGTTTGGGTTTGGGGGATTGCGGTGGTGAGAACACAAGGCCCATCTGCGCGCGCCAACGTGTCAGCTTGCACGCTGCGCGGAAGTGACCCTCCCCGCCCGCCCCTCCGAGCGCCAGCTGTCCTCACGTGCGGACGGGGAGGGGCCCCTGCTCTTTCCCACCAAGGAGCCGCGCCGGGAGGGTCTCCGGAGGGGGAGCCACCGGGGTCTGTGTGTGCAGTCGATGCTCCGGGAGAGACCCAGCCTGCGACCACTGTGCTCTGTGACCGGCACCCCATGCCCTCGGACGCAGGGACGCCTCTCACATGCAGCTGTGTAGGACGAGCATGGGGACAAGTTCACTTTGGGCTGGCATCCTCCAGCGGGACTCCAGAAGGGGCTTCTGCCGTCTCTTGGCCACAACTCACACGTGCAACTCTGTCTGGCTCTCCGACCCGACGGGGGTCCCTGGAAGTCAGGACATCTATCTGCCCACCCCTGCACACACAGCAGAGCCTGAAGCCACCCAGGGCCCAACGCCCGTGTGTGGCCTTAGCCAACCTTGACTTACCAGTCTATGCAATGGGCACATTCCCGGCTTCCAGTGCCGATTCCGTAAGTCCAAGGGAATCCCAGACCCTCTGTGTGTGTCCCGTCCGCTCAGCCCGGCAGCGGCCCTGGTGTGGGAGGACGGAGGGCTCTGGTTCTCTGTGTGCTGGGACGGTGGCAGCGGCCAGGTTGGGCTGGGATGGCCCAGCGTGGTCCTGCTTTGCTCGCTGGCAGTGCCCTGTTCAGGCAGAGACGGCCTGTGTTAGCACCGGCTTCCACCCCCGAGCAAACTGGCAGACTGCGTCCACCCCATAGAGCAGAGTGGCCAGGAGAGAACCCATGAGGCCACGAGGAGGCCGGGCTGCTGAGGGCAACAAAGGGAAGTCCCCCAACTCAGTCTTGGCAGATTCAGGAGGGCTTCCTGGAGGAAGTGACATCTAAGAAGAGACCGGAAGGATGAGGAGGAGCCAGGCAGGTGACGAAGGAGAGGCAGGGGGAGGCAGTTCATTAAAAGGCCCAAGACAAGAGGCGGCTGGTGGGAACTGGGAATGCCAAGTGACTTTAACTGTGTGGTTAACTGTGTGGCACAGACGGCAGCAACCAGGGAGAAGCCAGGGAGAGGTAGCCCAGGGCAAGGGGGCCACAGCGCAGGCCGGGTTTCAGGCATCAGCCGAGGGCGTGGGAAGCCGTGGGTCTGTCTAAGCAGGGAAGGGGGCCCAGACTGCCCTGTTTCCTTGTTCTCACACCTGGGAACGTACTTGCAGCGCCTCCAACACAGGTGGGCCGGGCAAGGGCCCACGGCGAGCGGTTAGGCAACACCAGCTGGGTATCTGCCCGGAAACCGCAGACCCCCAGGCAGGACCGTCCCCCTCCAGACGCCGCATCTGCAAGCCCGGGTTGTCACAGGTGCCTCTGACCCCGGGCTCGAGATCAGAGGTTCCCACCAGCCTCTGCCTGGGTCGGCTGGTGGTGACCGCGGCTCACGGGACTCAGGGTCACCCTTGCTAACATTTCCCGGCTTATTAAAGGACGCGACGAAGGCCACGGGTGAGCAGCTGGAGGGGGAGGTGCACAGGGCGAGGTCTGGCGGGGTCCCGAGCACGGGAGCTTCTGTCCCCACGGAGCTGGGGTGTCACCGGCGCCCCCCCACCATGGATGTGCTCCCCAGCCCGGAAGCCCCAGTCCCCGACTGTTGTGGTTTTATGGAGGGGTCCTCGTGTGGGCAGGATCGATTTTAACTGTTTCCGGCTCCTCTCCCCTCTCTGGGAAGCGGGGGGTCAGGGCTGAAAGCTCCAAGCTTCCAGTCCTGTCCGTCCTTCTGCGGATCAGCCCCAGCCGGGAGCCGGCCAGGAGCCCACCCAGAGTCACCTCGGCAGGACGAACGAGGCTTCCTGTGTTCCGGCCCCTGGGGAGTTTACAAGGGTTTCGGGAGCCCTGTGTCTGGAACGGGGACAAAGACTGAATATGTATTTGTTATTATAAACCACAAGATCACCATCCCAGGGCGGTGATTCTAGTTAGGGGGCTTCTGGTGAGGGATCAGGCTAGAGGTCAGGTTAGGGGTCTGGTGAGGGCTCAGGGGATCCTGATGAATGGGTGGTGAGGAACCAGGAGAGCAGTCTGTGAGACGGGACAGAAGAGCTGGACTGGACTGGAACCGAGGTGGGACGTGGGCTGGAGGGAAGGGCACAGGGTCAAGAAGTGTCCAGGGGAACTTCTACCAGGATCCTGGGTTCCCCAACATGACAGTGAGGGTGTTGGGACTCTCGGCCCAAACTGCTGGGCGCCGTTCTCCTGAGAAGCTGGTGAGGACCCTGTGTTCAAGGTGTGAATTCCAGATGGTCGCAGAGTGGATGAGTTAAGGGCCAGTAAGGAAAGCAGGGTCCTCGCTGCAGGGAACTTAATACAAGGAATCAGTCTCACAGATGTTAGAAAAGCCAGAAACACCCACAGGAGAAGGCGATGTGGCCCAGGGACTTCCCACTGGGGGGCCCACGGCGGGGCAGGCATTACCCCAGAGTGACCACAAACCTGTTGTTTCCAGATCCCCGGACCCAGGATCCTGGGAGCCCTGAGACCACAGAGGAGCCGCAGACATGGCCAAAGACCCTCCGGAGACGGGAGTTAAAGCCGGGGTGCGGGACACCCACCTCTCCCCTCCTCCCCCCTCCCCACCTCCCAGCAGTCACAGGCGAAAAGTGGCCCGTGGCCAGATCCGAATGGGACCCAGTAGGCACGGGAGGCTGGAATGTGGTGTTTGCGAGGGCTGGCCAAGCCCCAGGCCCTCTGCCCTGTGACAGAGAAAAGAGCAGGGGAAGGACAGGGAATAAATGTGAAAGCAAACAGGGGTCCCTAACCACCTCCCTAAAGGGATACTTAACCAGGTCCCTCACCAGCTCCCTAACCAGATCCCTAGCCAGCTCCCTAACCAGATCTCTAACCAGATCTCTAACCAGATCCCTAGCCTGATCCCTAGCCTGATCCCTAGCCTGATCCCTCACCAGACCCCTCACTAGAGAGACTAACAGCAGGTCCTGCCGTTCGCATTAAAGCTGCGGTTCAGGTCACCGAGCCAATACGTGAGAACGCGCTCGTGTTCCGTTGATCCACAGGAAACTGCCACGCTTTTTCAGGTCAGATCTGTGCAATATGGGTCACACTGTGAACCCAGAGTCTCTGGAAGTAGCACAGGGCCTGTCGGCAGAGACCGGCCCAAGACGGCGGGGGCATGGCGGTGGGAGCGCGCCGTGCCCGGAGCTTCCTGTGTTCCGGGAACTCCACCGCTGCGTATGCACCCATTTAAAAAGAGAGAAAACAGATATTTTCAGTGATGCCTGCGGTGTGGACTGTTATGCATGGATTTCGCTTCCGAGGTTAGCGTTGCCGCAGCGGTGCCAGGGGAGGGCAGTGCTGGACCCCAGAGGGAGGCGGGGAGGCCGGTGAATGGCGGACAGGGGCGGGCATCCGGGGGAGGGTGTCGGCAGCCCCCCGAGCTCAGCTTCCGCCCTGTGGTGGGGTCTGCTCCCTCCACCAATCCGTTGTGAAGTCCAGGGTCAGGGCCCCGACTGCGGGGTTTCAGGGAGAGGGCGCCGCCTGGAAAATGGGGGCCAGCCGGAGGTGGGAACTGCAGGACAGGCGGCACATCGAGATGTTTCACAAAATTGTCTACTCCCCTTCTGGAGTGTCGGTCTTCGCAGACTCCGCTCCGAGCCCGAGGCATCTCGCTGAAAGAGAGGGATGACTCGGGATCCAGGAGAGCTGAAGGCTCAGAGCGTCCTCGCTGCCCCTCGGTGACGGGCTGTGTGGTCTTGGGTCCGTGATGCAGCCTCTCTGGGTGTCTGGGGTTCTCTGGCCGCAAAATGGGGCCATTGTTGCTATTTGCCGTGAAGACTGACATGCGGGGACTCAAGGAATTCCTTAAACGTGATAAATCTGGAGAGCACACAGGAGAGTAACAACCTGCTTATTCCAACACGGTTTGGGGAAATTCCAGCCCGCTTTGCTGCCTTTGGAGGCTTGTGATCTCCTCTAACCTGAATGCCATCCTTAGAGGTCCCAACTCCATGCACAGCCGGCCCGGGGGTCCGGCGGGGACCTGGGACCCCACACTCCGTCCACAGCCCTGCTTCGGGCTCGATGGCCAGGCGAGCCAGGTCCAGAGGCCACCTGCCCCAGCCCCGCTCCTTCCTGCGATCCTCCTGGAAAACAAGCCATGTCTCCTTACTGCAGAGAGACACGCAATATTGAAATTGCTCCCCTAATCTTTATGCGATTGCCTTCTCGCTGATAGAAATATCGCCTCTTGCAGAGTATTTATTGTCCGCTTCTCTCCAAAGTATTGACTTTATGTAACACTTTGATATACGCCAGATCCTGGCGTCTTTAATAAACTCCTCTGGTCAGCCTTCTGTGGTGAGCACGATGAGATTCATGGTCGTCTTGGTGTAAAACCCTTTTTCCTTGAAATTTTCTACTTCCAGATATCAAAAGATAAGAAAGGAAGCATTTGTCATCTTGGAAAGCGTGCCCCACGCCTGCCTGCTGGGCGTGAGTCAGAAATGACGAGGGGTTTAAGGACTAAAATATGACAAATGCGGGGCCGTCCCGCAGCTGAGGCCGGGGGAGAGCGGGATTTAGACAAAAGGCCCGCCTCTTCCCCTCAAAAGGGATTTGTCTGTACAATTAATCACGTGAGTGTCCGGGGCAGAGAGCAGCCCGATTGGAATTGGATCTGTCACCTCAGCAAGACTCGGCGGGGATGTCGGCAGGTGGAGTGCACTGGGGACCCGTTTACGCGAAGCCAGTTTCATTCCCGGCCGGCGCTGGGCACCTGCAGACGGGGGCTGCCGGGCTGGATGGTGCTCGAGCAGGTGTGGGGGCAGGAGGACACCCGTGTGCGCCCTGACTCCCCCCCAGAGTCAGGGTCTTGCTCCTTTCAGGGCCATCCCTGGGTCTCCTACGCCAGGGACCAAGTCAGCTGTGTGCACCTGCCGCTGCCTTAGACGGAGTCGGCCAGGAGAACGCCAGCCCATCCCTCCAGCGCTTGAGAAGAAGGCGAGATTGAAGGACTCTGCCAAGGAAAGAAACGAGCGAATGAACAAAGAATGAATGAAAGCATAATCTGGTCCAGATCGCCTGGAAGAGGTACAGGAAAGCCAGCCTGGGAGCCACGGAGGTATATCGGTGCTTTTCATTCTCGGCGGTCAGAAGAGACACTCTGCAGAAGGAAACACCCCCTCTGCGAGCAGTCTGCAGGGGTCGGGCCGGGAAGGCCCTGGGCCTTCTGGGTGCTTCTGGGAACAACGGGTGGGAAGGGGGGACATGGAGGAGAGAGACAGAAAGGGGCATTGGTTGAGTCTCAAAGCCTCCCGTGAAAACTAAATGCGGTGAGGAAAGTGGGTTTCCACATTTAATCACGTTTCTCACTGTACCTGGGGGTCAGCCTTCTCTAAGAGCCAATCAGTTCTGTGATATCAGGCGGCAGGAGCAGGGGCAGGGGGGGTCACATGGGCTTCCCTCCTCGTTGACTGATGGTCCTCCCACGAGGACATTAGGGCCGGTCTCTCCTCACAGGCGTGAAATATCCCCAGATTTTAGAGCTTTATAGTCAGCTTAATAATTTTAAAAAATTGTGTGCCCATCAGTTTGCAAAAACGGGGTCCGTGACACTGTACATTATGACTGTAATTACAGCTAAAAATAACCAGGCACCGAGCAGGACGGAGATGACGCTGGGCCCCGCCGAGCAGGGGGAGCTGCTCTCAAATAAGAAGGTGATTTACTGATGTGGCCCCGGTTCTCAAGGCCAGTCTCCTCGGGGGTCCGTGGAGTGCAAGGAGCCCGGAGGCCGTGGTGGACACAAGCCTCGCTCAGCCTGCCCCACTCGGAAGCCGAGGACGGGAGCCCCCCGCACATGCTGATCGCACTTGCCCCAGCGGACGGAGCCCAGAGGAGGGCAGAGGCTGCTGAGTGACCTCAGCGCAGGACGCAGCCGGGGAACTCAAAACCAGGAGGCAAAGGCAGAGAACAAAATCCCCATCATCACAGCAAGCTTAGCAACAGGCTTAACTGGGTCCAGGAGGGAAACCAGAACCAGGACTCGAGAAACGGAGCAATGAGGTGAAGCCGAGGAGTTTACCAAAACGAGCCATCTGGGCCTCCGAGACAAAACCGAGAGGTCCTAGAATCATAAAACTCAGCCGAGAAACCGGCCGGGACGCTGGGCACAACGGAACGGGGGGGCTGGGGCAGGCGGGGACCAGACCGAACCGGCCAGACGGGGCCGGGAGACTGAAAAACACAGAAGAAAGGCCTGCGGACGCGGAGAGCGATCCCAAAGCTCGGGCGCAGGTCCGGCGAGGCCCCAGAAGGCCGGGAAGACCTACGGGCCGAGATTTCCCAGAACGTCACGAAGCCCCTGTCCCCAGATCTCACGTGTCCCCCCACGTGTCGGGCGGGACGTCGGAAAACTCAGTGCCTAGCTCGGGGCGGTGAAAGCGAGGACGCAGGGCTGACGGAGAGACCCCAGCACAGGGCCGGCCTCAGCGCCCCACCCGCCGCCGCCACCTCCGCGCGCTCGAGCTCGCCCTCCGCCTGCTCCCTCCTCCGTGAGAGCAGGTGGTCAGGCTGGGGGAGCATCAAAATGCTGAATCCACGCAAGCCCCTGACGCAGAGAACCGTTTGCCTTATGAACTGCGTTTGCTTCTGCCGCTGTAAGACTCTTCTCCCAGGCAACACAGCACCCGGGACCCAGCGCGGTGATCGGCTGCGGGTGAGGGGTCTCCTCCAGGAAACAGGAGAGGACGCTCGCGTCTGGGGCCTTGCACACGTCTGAAAGCCCGTCTCCTCCTCACGACACCTCGAGGTGAGTCATGGTGGCGCCTTTGCCCAGGGTCCCCGAGCAGGGACGCAGAGGAGCCAGCAGACCCCAACGCCCCATTGGTCGCCCCGTGAGAGGACAGACCCCGGGGGTGGGGGGACAGCGAGATCCCCGCCCTGAGTCTGTCCCGGGACTTCTGTCCCCAGAAGCGCCTGGTCTGGCCTCAGAAAGCAGGAGGAAAGGAAGCCCTGGTGATTTCTTACGACGGCTTCAAGGACCGGCACGACATTGGGAAGGACGCGCGGTGTCTGTAATCTCCCCTGCTGGGTCGTTAAGTGTTTATAGAAACATTTTCTCCTGGCCCTGCTTAAGGAGAGTGCCGTGTCTCATTTCCTCCGGAGACCTGCGCTGGGGCAAATCCGAAGGATGATCTGTCATCAGAAGTTGCAATAAACACTCACCTGAAACAGTTGCTTGCTTAGCACAGTCTCTGGGATATTAACGGGTTTTCCTTTGTCATTCCTTCGTGCGGATAAGCCTGGGGTGGGGGTGGGATCATGCATTCGGGGGCGCTGAGCTCCCGTGTTCCTGAGATCGGGGGAGCTCCGGGCTAGGGCGGGGCACCCTGAGCTCACCGGCTCCGGGAAACCACTGACAAGGGGGGTGCGTGGTCTTTCCCGGGGACGGGGCCCTGCGACGACCACAGGGTCCAAAGACACGTGGGGATCTTCAGGGTTTCCCTTTGAGGGAAAGGCCATCTCACTGGACTGCAGAAGCACAAGATCTGGGCTCTCATGGGTTCCTCCTCTGGACGACATCGGAACCCGCTCCCCTCCGAGGGACTCCGTGTTCCCGTGAGGAAAACGGAAGGACGGGTTGAAGCTGATGGTCTCTGAGGGGGGTTTCTGCTGCGACATTTTCTAAGAAGGGGCCCCAGGGAGAGATGATAGTGAGTGGGACGTTGGTTCTGGCCCTGAGGTTCACAGACGTGCGGGACGGTCCGGTCAGGAAACACCCCCCCACCTTGGCCAGCAGGCATCCCTGACCGTTTCGCTAAAGGCATTCCAGAGTCTGGGCGGCTCTCCCTCGTGCGGCCTCTGTATGAGTCAGGCCAGGATGGATAATCGAGGTTTTCGGGGACCCTCCGTGATGAAGACAAAGCTGGAGCCTCCCTCTGCCCCTCCCCCCCTCACTCGCTCTGTCTCTCTAAGACAAATAAATATGTCTTTTTTTTTTTTTTTTTTTAAGAAAAAAGGGCAGTTTCTGGCTGTGGAGCCATGTGGCCTGGACACAGTGAGGTTCTAGTGAATGGTGGACCCAGCCGGTAGGTCTGTGCGGGGTCGAACCAGTGGCCCCAAGCATTAGGGTCAAGCAGGTGGCCCCTCAAAGGAATCTGCCTCAGTTCAGGAAGGGGGACAAGCTGATACTATTGGAGATGTCCAGAAACGGACCAAACCACGTCAAGGGGTGAGTTCCCCATCATCAGGGCTGTGCGAGGAGAGGTTCACCGACCACCTCTTGGGTGTGATGGAGCAGACGTTCCCAGCCTGACTGGGGCAGGCGGGGAGGGGGCTGATGAGCTAACTTACTTTAAGGACCTTTCTTGTTACAGAACTCTGACTTTATTTCCATGTTTTCCCGTAATTTCGGGTCATCCTCACTCTTGGAGGATGTAAGCTAACTCTTTGTGCTCCCGGCCCTGACAGGTTGGGGTAGCCCTACCCACGACAGGCCAGCAGGAGCACCACGAGGCCTCCTGCCTTTGGACCGCCCCCCCCCCCCCCGCCCTCAGCTTCACCAGCTAATCAACGTCCCCTTTGAAAGCAGAACCCCACCTGGAAGAGCCCTGGGGAGCAGAGGACACATGGGGCAAGGTGACTCGGGTAAAGGAGACCTTGCCCCAGCACCCCCCACGCCTGTCCAGGGACAGTTTGAAAAGCCTAGAGACGTGAACCCCAGGACACGGGAGAGGCACGGACCCAGCCACACCAGGATCCCAACGACCCAAGTCACAGGAAGTGTTTTCTCAGCCTGACTCCAAGCAGTCTGGCCTCCTGTCCCAGAACCACAGGACATCTGGCCAAGAAGGTGGTGGGGGTTGCCGTCTTCAACTCCCCGCTTCCCTCCCGGGGACCCTGAGACCCAAAGGGGCTGACTTGCCCTGGGTTCCAATAAACGCTCCTAAAATTGCAGAAGAAGCCAGCCGGCCCAGGGGCTGGAAGTTCGGTCAAGGACATGTAAGCTGCTCGTGCCATTGACAGGCCCCGTCGGGCACCTGGGCTGGGGGAGAGACAAGCTGCACCCCGAAAGGTTGCTCGTTTTCCAGCCGGGTGGCAGCGCAATGCCCGACCCGTGATCCGGCCCAGCGGCTCCGGCGGGAGCTCTGCCCACACCTGCGCACACGAGCTCTGACCTCCAGCCCAGCAGACCTGTCCCGCACAGGCTGCACCACGCCCATCGGAGAGTCAGGGACACAGGGTGCCCTCCCGAGCCCGAGCGCGGGGACTGACTGACCTGTTTGCGTAACGACGCCCAGGACCGATGCTCGGCAGAACCCGGTGACCAATGGCGCACAGTCACCAGGGAGCCCATCCCTGCGCTTGGCTGAGCTAACCAGAGTCTTCCCCTGGGGCGGCGGGGGGCAGTTAAATTAGGATGCACGGGGGGTGCCTGGGTGTTTCCGTCGGCTGACCCTTTGACTCCAGCCCAGGTCATGATCTCGGGGTCCTGGGATCGAGTCCCGCGTCGGGCTCCCTGATCAGCGGGGAGCCTGCTTCTCCCTCTGCCGCTCTCCCTGCTTGTGCTCTCTCTCTCAGATTAATTAATTAGTTAAGTTAATAAATAAATAGGACACACGGGAGCCAGCCGCCCCACACCTTGATCCTAGCCCATTTTCGACTCTTTATCTCCAGGACTGTTGGTAATTAAACGCGCCTTCTTGCAAACCACCGCGGCCCTGCTGAAGCGTTCCGGCAGCCGCGGGAAACCGATGTAACAACTAAGTAATTCTGAAACAAACCTAGTGTCGGGGGTCGTACCCGCTCAGACCAAACGGGAAGCGGCGCTGGGACGAGAGGCGTGGGGCGGGTGCCGGAGTGTGGAGGGGATTGGCTTTGACTGGAGGAGAGACGGGATCTCCTTGGGTTTTCACGGATCTCTCCGGCGGCTGTTCACAGACGGGCTCAGTGGGACAAGGGCGCCCGCGCTCATCCAAGTCCGTGAGACTCGCACGAGTCCACCCAGTATCTCCTTCGTCATGGGGGAGACGCCTCAGAGTCAGAGCAAAGCAGAGTCGGCAGCCAGCTTCCGGTTTGCGGGATGGGGTGGCTTTGCGGGGGAGGGGGACCCACGTTTGGGACAGACCCCTGCTGGCCCAGCATGGCCACACGCGCAGGTCAGTGCCGTCGCTCCTGCAATCGCGGCTGCTTTTGCTCGGTGCTCCTGGACGGTCGGCGGTGCGAGCCAGCCAGACCCTGTCGTGCAGGGGTGACCCTCGCAGGAGTAGTGCTAGGAGTAATGGGAGTGTGCAGGCGGCTGAGGTCGCCCCGCACCAGGCACGGGGCAAACGGCTTCCCGCCTTGCGTTTGCGCTATCCTCACGAGGGCCGTGGGAGGTAGGGGAACTGCGTCCCTGATGGAAGGCGCACGACGCAGGCTCGGAGGGTCCCCGGTGTGCCCCGTCCCACCGCCTCTGTGTCCCCGGCTAGTGCACCAGCCATCATCCCAGTGAAAATCCTGTCCTTCCCAGAATAGCTCCCGCAGGTGGACAGCAGGACGCCACGGGGCATGTCAGCGAAGGGTTTCTGAGCTGCACGGTGTCTGCAGCCCCAGCACTCAGCAGGCGGCTTGGTAAATGTCAGTCACACTCCCCAGGGTTAGCACATGCTCTTAGCCGACGTGTCCTCCGCCCGTGAGTAGGAAAGAGAAGGGGAGAAAAGTTCTTGCAGATAGAGTCAGCAACGGATTATTTGCTCCCTCACTTCCCTCCAAAAGCAAAGGTTAAGAATCGTGCATGAAGAGGGTCCCACGGGTAGCAGGGCTGGGACGTCCTCCTCGGGATGACCTGCTTGCAAGCTGGGCGCACGGCTGGTATCTGGGAGCTCGAGTGGTGAAAATTCCTTACGCTCATCTAAAACCCTCCCTAGAACACAAGGGTGACTTCCTGTGTCTAAATCATCCGGGTAAACCATAGACTTTATGATCAACGCCGGCTTTCCTTCTGGGAGTGGAACTCCAGCACCGGCCAGGCGGAGGGGTTCTCCTGATAAAAACCTGGGCCACTGAACCTCTCGTGAGCTGCCCTGGTTGTGGGGGAAGGCCACCGTAAGGACGCGGCCACCAGATGACCCGTAGGCTGGACCGGGGCCCTCGAAGGCTCCCCGCCCCCTCCCTGGCTTTGGAATGAAGGTTCTGCCTGCTCTCCCCGCTCCCCGAGGCTGCTCCAAGGACACAGCCTCGGTGTGGTGATGGGCTTGAGAACACCTGTCCTAGAAATGGTACCGAGCCCAGGTAAGGCCTCTTTACCAACTTTTAAGCTTTGGAGGATGGCTGCGGGGACTGATGTGAGCTTCCTTTGCTTATTAAACCTCCCACCCACCAGCCTGGAGGGGTGGCCACTCCTCCGCCTCTTCCCGCCCTCTGTGCCCGAGGTGCAGTTCCCAGAGACACCTGGACGCTCCCTCGGATGCTGGGGGCCGGCCCTGCAGGACATTTCTCCCGTGTTGTCAGAACTCAGCTGGGAGAGCTCAGTCTGTCCTGCGTGACTTCACTGGGAGGTTGCTTTTGGGAGCTTAAACCTGGTTTCCCCCGGACTCGGCTCCACGTGCCTTCTCCTTTGCTGACTTCCCTTTGTACACTTCTGCCATGGTAAACCATGCCGTGACGCTGCTGTGTGCGGGATCCTGGGAGTCCTCCAGCACATCAAGCCTGGAGGCAGCCCGGGACCCAAGACAGCCGTCCTCTCCAAGTCTTCATTACACAAAAGGCTCAAAACAGCAAACCCAAAGTCAGCAAACCTACTTTTTTCTTGATCAATAGACAGCATCATTTTTTCCACCGCACATACAGACATTTCTCTCATGTACATTAATATCCAGAGGCTCACTTTAAAATGGATAAATGCCAGAAGAGAAAATTGCAGTGGCACACAGGGTAGCTTTCTTCCATGGTCACCTGCGTCATTATTCTAAGCTGTGGCCACACCATCTCTCCGACACTTTCCTCTCAACTTGTGGACCGCAGACCACGGGGAAGCCACAGAATTACCACATATTTTGTACACCTAAAAAAGCTCCCATATATGTGGTAAAGAAGATACATTTCCTATAACTTATGTAAAGACACGACTGTTTTTCAGCCATATATTGCCGCTTGAGTTGAACAAAACATGGATTTGCTTAAAAGCACAATTGCATTTCTGGTAGTGAAGTTGGCTACATGCAACTCTACAAAACGAAATCAAACAATTTTTAAGTCTAGGATCACCTAGCAAAACAGTAGAAAGGGAAAGACCATTTTGGAGAGAGAAGCAATTCTGGGGAGCTCCAAACTCAGGGGTATTAGACAGAAGGAGAGAGGGGAGTTTTTCGGGAAGTCACACTCGGGGCAGCCAGAGTGGTCAGCACTTTCCCTGTCCCAAGACAGACAGAAATGAAGCTGGGAGCGTGAAGCTGTGTCTGGTGCCTCCAGTGAGGCCCCAGATGATACTGACCACCAGGAAGGATGGAAACCTACACGCCCAGGAAGACACACGACCAGCTACTCCCTGCCTGCTGAGTACATCCCACCCGTCGTAAGCCCCACAGGTAGGTGCCGTGGGGGACCATAGACTTTTATTCCCAGATATGAGGACACACTCAAAATTCATCAGGTATTCATGGAAAACTAACGTTATAAAATTGAAAGAGATGAGCCTGGCATTGGAGGCCACCTCAGTCACACATCTAGAAGAGGTGACATATCAGCTCAAGAGTGCTTCTGAAAGCTTCCCGGGGCAAGAGGACCAAAGTTGGGGTCCAGGTCTTGGGCAGAGACACTAATGCACGACTCACACTAACAGCTGAGATGTCAAAGAGCTACATCCTGAGAGTGAGCCAGAAGCAAGTCTGTCCTCACACAGACTGCCCCTCTCAGTTTCAAGTCCCCAAGTGTTCCAGGGTATTTCACCTGAAATTGGGTGCAGGTGACCCAAGGTTGCCATCACCTGGTGAGATACAACATGTCAGAGCAGATCTGAGAAAGAACCAACATGAAATTCTAGGCTGGTAAGTACAATGATTGAAATTCAGAACTCAAGACACTGCAGAAGAGAGAATTAGTGAATTGAAATCTATATCTGGAGAAAATACTTAGGATGAGGAACTGAATGGGAGAAAGATGGAAATTACAGAGGCAGAGGATAACCTAGCAGATGCCGTGCACAGGCTAACATGGGTTTAGCTGGAGTCCCAGAGGGAGAATAGAGAGAGAGCACATGTCAGAAGCGGTATTTGAATGAACAAAATGGCCTTAAGACCTCCAGAGCTAATGATAGGAATCAAATCCATGGATGTAAGCAGCAGTGACTCCAGCAAAATAGATACGTATAAATATACATTCAGACACATGGTAGCAAACCCTCAGAACACCAAAGACGAAGAGAAGACACTAAACACAGCAGAAGTGGGAGCTCACAAGGTTGCTTGTAAGAACCAATGTGCACTGAAGAAAATACTGAACAGATGGGATGATAGAGAGGAAGAAGGAAGACATGTTTTTTAAAGGATAAATGTGTAGATACACCAAAATGAAAATCAATTATGTAGAACACTAATAATATTGCCCGGGATGGGGTGTTGAAAGGTGTTTAGAATCCAAATACAAAGCACATGAGCCAAGAGCAGAGGAAGGAGACCAGGCTGCTCTGAAGCCCTGACCTTGTGCCGGAGGAAAATAAATGCAGATTCAGGGACGCACACTGTCACCTAGGGAGGCCACTGAATGAAAGCGGGAAAGTGTATGATTTCCAGCAGGCAGAAACACGGAGTTGCACTAAAGTGTGTGATTGCATCTAAGAAAATCCTGAAAAATAAAAACGAGGAGAGATTTATCTGAACAGAGGTGTGTGGGGGGAGGATATTAATGTGATGCTTGTTTAAATGATGTGGTGTGGGCCTAGGGATAGTAGAAAATAGTATATAATAGAATAAAAATAAGATGAATGGGATTAGTTAATTAGAACTGATTAATTAAATAGGATTAATAGGATCTGTGCTCTCCCCCCCTCCAAATAATATTCCTGTGTTGAAACCCTGATTCCCAAAGTGATGGTATTTGGAGGTGGGGCCTTTGGAGGTAATTGGGACATGAGGGTGAGGCCCTCGTGATGGGTTCGTGCCTGACTAAGAAGAGACACAGGAGAGCTCGTGTCCTCTCTGTGCGGCACCTGCGTGAGCCCCACGCGGGGAGACCACCAATCTCAGCAGAACCCAGTCATGCCTGTACCTGATCTCAGACCTCCCAGCCTCCCAGACCCGTGAGAGTGAGAAACACACTTGCATTTAAGCCGCTCAGTCTGTGGCATTCTGTTCTAGCAACGTGAACGGACTGAGACATGTGGAGAGATCACAGGAAGGAACAGAACCTACAAACCGATCTGTGTCTGTATGCCAACGTCATCTACCAGGACAACAGTGACACTGGAAGTGGGAACTGTTCGAAGTGTTCTTTAAATGTTGTAATGGACGCATTTACAATTGGGGATACAATATCATTTGTGATAAAGACGGCATGTAGATCCCTAGGACAGAAAGGACTAATCAATAGTTCCAAGAAAACCGTGTATCTGTGTTAGGTGCATAATCTGTACCATTCAAGAAATAGTCCAGTTAAATTACAAAGCTAAATGCAAGAAATAAACAGAGAAACAAAGAAAGAAGTAATAAAAGGTTTGGAATAAAACGATAAAGTCATTTTCATAATCTTTGTGTTTGAAAGATTTTCCTAAAACGAGACACATAACCTAGAAACCGCATAATAAAAGATTAACACCTTTAATCTCATCAAATTTTTAAACACTTTGTTGAAAAATGATGCCTTACATACAAAGTTAAATCACAAGAAGCAAACTAGGAGCTGTCCTATGTAGCACATTGAACACACTGAGAATTTACGGCCGGAATACATCAGGATCTTACACAGATCAATTTTAAAAAGACTCACAACACAATAAAAATTGGACAAATTATTTGAATAGGCAATTCACAAAAGAGAAATACAAATGTCAATAACCACGTGAGAAGATACAGAGCTTCTGCTTGCAAACACGGAAATGGAAGTTAAAACGATAACGAGATACAATTTTGCCCTCATTATATTGCCAAAAATTAAAAAGATTGATAGTCACTAATATCAGCAAGAATAGAAGGAACCAATTGCTTTCAGATACTTGCCGGAAATGGTAGGAATCTGTGAGGTTGTTGAAAGCCGTCAGGAGCCACCGGCCGCGTTCCCACTGCGTGCCCTTCACCCCAGCAATTTCACTTCTGAAAACCCGCCCGGAGAAATGCTGATGCATGCGCGCAAAGACACACCTGTGACAGTCACGGTAGCCCGTGGGCGACAGAACCGAAGCAGGTGGGGACCCACCAATGCACGTGCACGGAGCAGCAGCTAGATAAATTTTGGAACCAGGGCGTTCTCCTCGATGTTGGAATAACGTGGAGACATCCGTAAACTGACCCAGAGAGATGCCCCAGACATCGTGGAGCACCATCATGGAGAACGGTAACGCACCACCTGTGCTCGCGGGCATTCTCGGAGAGCGGACTCAGGGGCAGGCAGAGTCCCTGCGGGGAAGGGAAGGGGAGCAATGGGCAGAGTCAGGGTGACTTCCTGAGGGAGAAAGAGTTTTGCTCAAGACTGAGGCTGACCGACACACACTGGGCCCTGACCTTTGAGGCCGCAGAGACGCTTTCTGAGAGGCCCGAGGGGAGGCGGGACCCAGGGCTGGAGCTGACCTGGGAAGATCAGCTCCTTCTTGGAGGAGAAGCCCTGTGGTTGAGAACGTCCAGCTGACGTCCCCACACAGACCTGCTCTCCTTTACTTCTCAGACGCACGACCTGACATCTGATTGATGGGATATCTGGTGATGGTTCCGGGTTCTCCATGGCGTCAAATTAACCATCCTCCGGGAGGACTTCTTTACGATGTGTGAAGTCTGGCTGCCGGGAAGCAGGTCTTTCCCTGCACATCTAGACTGGCTGGCTCCCTGTGCACCCTCCCGGTAAGCGACGGACCTTGACTTGTGTCTGGAAATGTTCCTATATCCTGGTTTTGCTCCGCACTGCTGAAATCTTGTGAAAGTAAGAACACAGTAGCATGATACCTATGAAATATCTGATTATACAAATAAATGTCCCCCAAACATCACTTCTTATCCTGTATCTTCTTCCTCAGCGGATAGTAAAGAGCTCTCTCATCTGGAAGTTCAGGAAACATTTTGATGCTGAAAATGGGCTTTTGCCCACAAAAGGGCATTCTGGGCTAGCTCACGGACTTGTCGGCAGTCCTTTCGTGGAGGAAGGGAGGGAAGTGGGACACGGAGGTGTGGGAACAAATGTATTTTCAGTTGTGGAGTATAAACCCATAAAGTGGGGGGCATCACCAGGGCTGGATCTGTCCCCTAACACTTACCCCTTGAGACGCCGCACACACAGCACGGGTCCGCACGGTGACCCGCTCCCCGCAGCCTGCAGACCGAATCTCTCTGTTCAGGTGGGTGCTGCACCCTCTCCCCCCTTCCCTCCCGGGGCTGTGCTTTAGCACCAGGCAGCCAAGGGTTGCAAAGAGAAAGTCACCTTAAATGAACTGATTAGGGGCGCCGAGGGGGCTCAGTCGGTTAAGCCTCTGCCTTCGGCTCAGGTCATGATCTCGGTGTCCTGGAATTGAGCCCCGCATTGGGCTCCCTGCTCAGTGGGGAGTCTGCTTCCCCCTCTACCATTCCCTCTCTCTCAAATAAATAAAATCTTTTCTAAAAACAAAAACAAAACAAATAAATGGACTAATCGGTTATGCTTTAAATTCATGCCACAGAGAAAATGCAAACAGGAACCCAGGGCAGAGGGAGGGGAGCCCAGAACACTGTTCTCTACGGTTTCTCCCCCTTAACCTCCTCCCACACCCATTTCAGCCCGTGAGGGCACCTCGCTCCCCACGGAAGGAAAAAAGAAAGCCATCAACAGAGACTCCCTGCCTTGCCTGGCACCTACCTGCTGGGTGCTCACTGAGGACCTTCATTCCTGTCCCATGAAGAATGAATCCCTGCTCCTCCCAGAGGCCAGTGCCCCCCAGACTCCATGCTCCCCCAGCTTCTCCTCTGCTTTCAAGTTTCCGTGCCTCCCCCCACAAACTCAAAAGGGTATCCAAAGTCCTTGCTGTAGCTGGCTGGGCAGTGGGGGTCCTGAGCCGCCTGAGACCACCTGCCGCTGAGATGCACAGTCCTAGCTCACTGCTGCTCCCCTCTGTGAGTGACCGGGTCTCTCTGCTTCTCACCTATAGGCTCCTGGACCCAGAGGGCAAGCCAGCTCCACTAGCATGTGCTGGGTGTCCCTACAAGCAGACGTCAATGGCGGAAGACAACCCTACCTCCAGTCTCCAAGTGGGACGTCACTGGTCCTCAGTGGTCCCTGCAGGATGGAGTCTCAGGGGCCCACAGTGACACCTGTTCATCGGCACAAATCTTGGGGGCTTTTCTTCCTTCCCCTGCCTCAGTTTCTCTGCCTCTGAATGTTGCCTCCTGAGGTCACCTCCCACGTAAACTACCAGCACCCGAGTCCTTGTCATAAGACCAACCTAGAGTGCCCTCGTCACCATCGGACAAGATCTGTGTTTTCTTGTATGGTCTGCCTGTCCCCACTTCACCCATCTCTCTCCATCATCACCACCTGCACATTCTTGGTGCTCAAACCACACTGAGCCAGCCGACCACACACACTCTGGCATGCTTCACGGACACACGGGTGCACGTGTGCACGGGCCCGAGCATGTCCCAGGCTCAGCAGAACCAGAAAGCCAAGCCCCAGGATGCCACGTCACCGCTTCTGGAGGTGTTGACAGCTCCCCCGAGGCCTCCTTCTCGGGGGTTTTATCACCACTGGATACACTCTGGTCTCTCACAGGAGTAGGAAAAAGGTATTCGATGATCGCCAGACCTTGCCCCATCCCCTGGTCCTTATCTCCTGACTTTTGGGTATTTTAAAGTCTCTTCCCCCAGGAGACATCCATCTTCCCCCGCAAGTCTTTGCTGCTCTTTTGTGAAAGGCTAGTTCAATGCTGTGTGGTGTTCTCGAACCGTGTCTCTATGTCCCGGACTCTGGTTCACTCGCTTGTATTCTTCGTGTGAATGACTTCATGTGAATGTGGCCTTACTGAGCAAAACGGTCTCAGACCACTCCTGTGCCTCCCTACGCTCCCCTCAAGAACACCCGGGACCACACCCGGAACAGTGCCCGATACGCACGGACCCTCGGCTAGTGTTCACGGAATAAAAACAAGCACTCCTTCGCGGTAAAAGCCCTCTGGTCAACACTCTGTTTTCAGTGGTTAAGTTCTGGTATGCCTCGGCATGATTTTCTCCTCATTTTTTCTGACAGAGACTTGCTGAAATTCATGAACCTGAACATGTATGTCCTTCCGCCAAATTCCAAAGGTTCAAGCCATTATTTCTTCAAATAGCCTTTGTCCCTAGTTTCTCCGCTTCCACGTCTTAGATGCCAATTATCCGTATGTTAGAGATGTCTATATTGCTCACGCCAGTCCCCAGAGCTCTGTCCTTCTTCTTTTTTTCCTTCTGATCTTTTTTTCTCTCCGTTCTTAGACTCAGTCATCTTTGTTGCTCTGTCTTCAAGTTCACCGACCCCTTAGTATGTCCACTCTGCTGTCAAGTCCACACAGCGAATCTCTTTATTTTAGATATTTGGGTTTGGGTTCTAGAATTTGCATTTGGTTCTTTCGTATCTCCTCTTATCTCTTTTGTATAGTTTCTTATAGCTTTTTTTAATTCCTCTATAAGTACGTTCCCATGATTGTAATAGCTGCGTTAGCGCCTTCATTAGATGATTCCGGTATTTAGGTCATCTCAAAGTTAGCCTTCATTGATTGTCCTTGACCTTGAGAGTTGGCCCCTTTTTTTCTGGCTCAAAGTCATGTTGAATAATTGAGCACTGTACTGTATTTCAATTTTGTGGACTCTATTCTGGAGACTCTGAAGAGTGTTCATGTTTTTGTTTAAACCACATCTAAGTTGGTCAGACTCAAGCTACAAACTGTCCCATCTGCAGGGCAGCAGATCAGATTTCATTTTGGTTCTTGGGGCCTCAGCTGGGCCCTGCTCTGAGTCTGAAGAAACCTGGGCAGAGTGTAGCCACAGGGTTTGGGGCTCCCCTGTCCAATCTTCTCCCTCACTTGCAGCAGCCCTCCTCCAGCTCTGTCCTCTCGTACTTCCAGCTGGAAACACAATGGGTTTTCTCTCAGAGTTTTTGCTGCCTCTGCTGGGTCATGCCTTCACTTTCCCTCAGACTAAGTATAAAAATGGGAGTATACCCTCACATCCATCCTCTCTTCCAGGTCTCAAAACTGCCTGCTTCTGTTCACTCCTTGGAGCCCTTGGGATTTTTACATTTTATACAGAATTTATGGTCATCACCTGAAGGGGGTTATCTGTAAGGCACCTTCTTCACTGTACTAGAAGAGGAACCTGAACATATTCAACACATTGGCTTCAGAATTATATCCAATAAGTCAACTTGTTTATATACATTCTTATTTATAGTACAGACTCAAATGCCATAGATTTGGGGGGGGGCAAAAATAAAGGCAAATGGGTACAGGAAGTGTATATTGAGAACTTTCTAGCTGAGGAAAGCTATAGCAATGGAAAGAAATTCTGAGATCTTCTTGAAGCCAAGGAAACAAGGGAAATTATATGCATTTTGTATGTTTCCAAAGCTGGTAATAGGAAACCTACAAGTTCACTGATGTATTTGCTTTCCAAGTCTTGAAATCAATGGAGGGACAGGGCAGCTCTCCTGTATACAGAGATGCTCCTGGTATTTAAAGATTAAATAATTCAAGTAAAGCATTTCCCATAGTGCACATGGAGAGTGATAGTGATGGTGATGATGATGGTGATGGTGGTGACAATGATGGTGATGGTAGTGACAATGATTGTGATGGTGGTGACAATGATGGTCATGGTGGTGACAATGATGGTCATGGTGGTGACAATGATGGTGATGGTGATGGTGGTGACAATGATGGTGATGGTGGTGACAATGATGGTGATGGTGGTGACAATGATGGTGATGGTGATGGTGGTGACAATGATGGTGATGGTGGTGACAATGATGGTGATGGTGGTGACAATGATGATGATGGTGATGGTGACAATGATGGTGACGGTGATGGTGACAATGATGGTGATGGTGATGACAATGATGGTGATGGTAGTGACAATGATGACGATGGTGATGGTGGTGACAATGATGTTGATGACAACGGTGGTGGAGGTGACCATGACATGAATCCTACATTGATGTTGTCTTTGGAAAGGAGAACCACTTTCACCCACAGACAGGTTTGGACCAGACCCATCAGTAAGTCAGAATGTCAAATGTCACTCACTGAAGCTGGTTCTGGTGTGAAACTGTCCCCCAAGAACCAGCAAACCAGCTGCTTTATGGCCCAGATCAGGGCCTCAACCTCCCAGCCCCGTGGATGTTTCCAGAATAAGCCCTGCAGGAAGGTGTGGGGAGCCAGCAGGGGGGAAGGGCCTGGGGGACCCCCCACTTAATCTCCACACACGTGCCAGGTGCTCTGCTCTGAGGAATTCATCAGAGAAGCAGTGACCTGGAGAGGGCACCTGGGGAAGGAGGGAAGCCTGATGCATATTAACCAGCCCTGTGCGTGAAGCCAGGGCCGGGCCTGAAAGCCACGCACACAGCTCCCGAGTTCCTCCCTTGCCCCGTGGCAGGCTTTCCCCAGTGTGACAGCAGAGCCCCCAAGATGGTAACCAGGGTCACAAACAGCGGCAGCTCATGCTCCCAGAGCACTTGCTTTGTGCCTGGCTCATGGTAACACCCGAGCTATCCCCACAACGACCTTGGAGATGGGGACTGTCCTTGCTCCCGTTTCTCCCAGGGAGGCCCAGAAAGCTGAGCAGGCCCATGCGGCTGAGCACAGGGTCCGGACTGAGGCCACACGGTACAGCCCCTACTCACGGGGCCGCCCGTGGCGAGCAGCCCGGGGTAACATTCCCTAAGCCGTGACTACTTACTAGCGTGCACACTCTAATGCAAGGTGTGCCCCAAAGAACTCCAGCTGCTGCTCGCCCCTCTCGCTCAATCAAACCTACATTTATCTTACCTTTCTCAAAAGAGCACCATGGCTTTTCTTCGCCTGAACTTCTCAAAGGTGAGGGAAGACCTCAGGCCTCTCACTCCCTTCCTGGATGCGGGAGGAGACGCTCGAGCCCCTTCTCATGCACCTGCAGCGGCTCCCAGCCTCCCCAGCTCGGGACCCCTGCTCCCTGCAACTCTCCTTCCCTACGGCAGGACCAGGGCAGAGCCCAGGCCTGGCCCCGGCCACCCTTGCTCTCCTCCCGGGCAAGACTGCAAGGGACTTCCCATCTGATCAACCATTCTACACGTCACACACCTGTCCCAGAAACAGCCTCCAAAAGAAATGCTTCTCTTGTTTTCTCTGAAAAATTGAGAGCATTTGGGCATAACTGAAACATATGGGGTTTCTCTGGAAATCTGAGCCACTAAAATGGGTCGCCAGGGCCACCTCTACAAGGTTCGTGCTCGGCCCATTGGAGCCTCGGTTTCTGCCCTGTGGCAGGTGATTGGATTGGATCCATTTGTTAAACATACGTGTCAAAGTCAAGGTACTAGAGACACACACTTTCAAGATCCAGGCGACCGAGAAGGGTTTCTGCTGAGAAGCACCCCCAGCTCCCCCCACCGGCTGCACATTATAGAGACTCGGGAAATAGGAGCTGGTTGAGATTTTAGTGCTCCTCCCTTCTCAGAGCCCGAGGGGTAGAGACGAGAGCTCTCCCTCTCTTCCTCACACCCCATCCAACACCTACGCCTGATGTGCGCTGCCCCTGGGGCCGGGGGCACGGACGGAACACGGTTCTGTCTACTACGCTCCCACTGGAGGGTAGGGGAGCCGGACACTGGACCAGGAATCTGTAAAGCCAGAAAGAAGGAAACCACCGGCAAAATGAAAAAACAAGTGAGCATTTCAGAAATGCAGGGAGAAGTCCGTCCAGGGGCCCAGGGCGGGAGTCGGGGAGGGGGACGGGCACGCACACCTCCACGAAACAGGGAGGACAAGGGGGCAGAGATGGGCAAGCTCTTGCAGGTAGGGAGTTGCCGGGTGTTGAGGAGGAGAACGCGGGTGTCCAGACCGGGAAGAGCCAGAAACTCCATGGCCTTCATCCTGCGGGCCCCTGGGCACCCCTGTTTCAAGGGGCCTCGGTTTGCCCATCTGTAGGATGTCAGAATCACATGAGGAAATGCAGAGCCTGGAAAACAGTGAACTCGTTACCCCTTAGCTAGTGATAGCACCCATCCCCTCCCGCCCCAGGCGCCCCATCACCCCAGACGGTCCTAACCACTGTCTTGTCCCTTCCGTCTGCGGACTGAACACCCGGGGCTGGCGAGTCCTGCGGTGGGACCTACTCCGATCAGTGACGGGATGGCTCACCCACGGCTTCAAGATTCCTCCCGCGAGCTCGACTGGTGTTCTGCTGACATGCCCCCAGCGACAGGGGTCTCACCACCACTCCCAGCACTGCCTTCCGTCAGGAGTGGCTGAGGCTGAGAAGAACCTTCAGGATGTGCTGAAATCCATCCTTCTCGGGAAGGGTTAATGAGCTGGTCACTAGGCCCCTGCGTCTGGGCCTCCACTTCCCACACTGCCTGGAAGCATTAATTCCATTATCAAATGGCCAGCCCTGGGGAATGAACCTTTGAAGGCTTAAAGCAAGGTAGGTTAATTAAAATCTTTGATCGAAACCCCATAAACAGCATAAAACTTCTGTCTTTTAATTACCCTGGATGGTCTCACAAGCACCAAAGCCAAGGGAGGTGACGAACGGCTGGGAGGTGGGGTGGGAGGTGGGGCCGGGGGATGCAGCAGCCGGCAGGATGGGAGCCGCCGCGGCTCTCCGCACGGGGGCCGGGGAGGCAGGAGACCTACCCTGGTGGCGGTTACGCACCAGCATCTCCCATGCGGCCCCACGAGAGGCTGGGGCTCCAGAAGAAAGACCCAGCTGTGCCCCTGAAGAGGGGCCAGACTCTCGTGGGCACACTGGGAGCGGATGCAATGCGATGGGACAAGCCGGCTTCAGGATGGTGGGAGCATCAGCCTCGAGGCCATGGGATGCTTCCCAGGATGGTGGCCTTGAGCCCAGACCAGAAGGATGAGTCAGAGACAGTCGGGAGAAGGCAAGGGCACATTCTGGCTGAGGGGCGAGGCCTGGAGGGGAGGACAGACAGGGTTTGAAGGTTGGGAGGTAGAGTCCGGGGCTCTGCTGCCAGAGGAGACCAGCGGGCGAGTGGGGGCCCGACCCCAAGGACGGCTGCTGCGGGTGGTGGGCAATCGTCCTGTGGCTGAAGTCGAGCTATGCAGCGGGGGAATGGGCTGCAGGGGGCGAGCTGCAAGGCAGGAAGCCCAGGTTGCTGACTATCCAAGTGGGAGAAGGTACTGCCCCATCTTGGGCAATGGCAGAGGCAGGAAGCAGAGGGATTTGAGGGACGCTGGGATGAGACCGAAGAGGGCAGGTGGCCAGGCTGACTGGGTGTCTATATGGGTGACGGCGATACCCGCTGGAGGTGATCGTAGGAGGGAGAGTGGGCTGGGGGGATCATGCAGTCCAGTTTGGACCCACTAGTATGATGGTGACTTAGTCACAGCCCCCAGCTAAGTCCTCCGGGACTCTCCACGTGTCTCAGGGTGAAGTCCCAGTGCTTGAGGAACTCTGGGTTTAGCTGCACCCGGCAGGGCTCTCCCCGGCCCTCCCTGTGCACTGTCCCCCGTCAGCCGCCTGCCGGGCACCTGCTGGACACCTGCCGGCCACCTGCACTTCTGTCCAGTGCCCGCGAGCCCCAGGCTCCTTCCCTGTTCCCGGGTCTGGAATGCTCCTCCCCATGTCCCTCCATCATCCACTCCCAGGGTCACCACTGAGGAACCCCGCCGTCCCCGGCCAGCAAGGACTGGAGGGACTCAGACCCCGCTCCTCCCCGCTCCTCCCCACGCCCAGATCCTGAGACAGCAGCTCATGGGGGGACCCAGCAGTGCATTTTCGGCAAGCGTGAGGGCGGTCTGTGGGTCAGGTCTAGAAGCCCCACGCAGCTCCGTCCCGCCTCCCCCGCTGTCAGACTCAGGGGTCCACAGGGCGTGAGGGCGTCCCCTGCCCGGCACGCCGCACGCCCTCTGTTCCCCGTCAGTCACTGACATAACATGTGTGTTCTGTGTATAGCCTACAGTATTTCATGTAGTATATAAGACATGCGAGATATATCATATATAACGTAGCACGTTACAAAATAAGTTTATATCAATTTTTGAAGAGGAAAATTCATGTTTCTAAAATCTTTTGTAAAATGCAAATTACAGCTTCCTTAGGAAACTGCTATTTTTTTCTTGATCTTTATTACACAAAATCCAAGTATTAAAGAATTACAGCTTCAAGGAAGCACCTGGCTTCACCCCTTCAGCCAAATGACTCCCCTTAACGTCCCGCGTACGGAAATTCGGGGGTGACCGTGTCGAACCGTGCCTGGGTTCCACAACAGCGGCGGCGCAGGACCCCGCACCCCGCCGCCCTGTGTCGAATGCCCGTGTGTTGTCTCATAAAGGGCCAGCTGATGGGCTTGCCCTCCCGGAACAGCTGGACTGAGATCAACGCCTCTGACCCGGAGATTCCCCCAGGCCCAGCTGTGACACCCCCACCTACACTGGGCTCCTCCCCCTGCCCAAGTCCAAGGCGAGACCTCCCCGGGGGAGACACTCACCTGCAGCCAGAAAGCCGTCCCGATGGCGTAATTAAAATCGTCTCCTTACATGCGTGGGTTCGTCTTCGACAAGCACCAGCGCATCCGTAACTGGGCAGTCGACTGACGGCCACGGTCAGAACGGGGCCTGGGGACGAGGTTACAACTTGGCGTCCAGTCGGACCACCGGGTATCGCTTCAGTGAGGGGCTGTCCTTCGGTCTCGACTTCCCGACCTTGAGGCACTCACAGGCTTCGGGTCTGTTTTGCTGACGCACACCCCAAGCCAATAGAAACATCTCGGTCTCCCAGCGTCCCATTTAATTAAGGTTTGACTCCCCCGTTGTGGCGAATGACAGTCTTCCACCCCCCGCCTAGGCTCGTCCTGTTCCCTCCACCAAGGAGAGGTGGGCTCGTCCCCTTCTCTGCAGTCTAGCTCACCTTTCTAGGGATGATTCACATGCCTCCTCTTCCAAGAAGCCCTCCCAGCCCGTCCTCCATCTGAAATGCAGGCAGGGCTCCTTCCCCGTGCTCAGCTCTCAGCTGTGCTGCGGTCTTGGAACCAAGCTACAGGTCCCACTCCCGCTCAGCTGCTGCTTCCCTGTGGCCCTCGGCAGGCCGCCCAGTTCTCCCTGGGCCACTCTGGTTCTGTCTGTAAAATGGGAATAACGATCTGGCCAGGGAACCCCGCGAGGACCTCGAAAGGAGGCTGACTTAGAGGCGGGGGGTCCGGGGTGAGCCTGGTGTTCCGCATTCCTAGCAGAGTCTCGGGCGATGCCTTTGCTTTGAGCCCACGACCACACTTCCAGCAGCAAGATCTTCCATATACTCAGCTCCTAGGAGGGACATAGAGCGTTCTAGAGGTCCAGGCCCGTATTCGGAGCTCAGTAGGCCGGAGCAACACCGTTCTCTCCACGGCCAGTGCCAGATGTGCAGCGGGTGCTGGGGAAATGGGAGCCGCTGTCGCTGTGGCTTACCTGCCCGGCGCCCACCCTGCCCCTGAGAGCAGGGCGTGCGCTTAACTCCTCCATGGAGATGCCTTCCCCCTCCCTCCACTGTGAAGGGCAACAGAGTCGTTTCTCTCAAGCCTTGCAGGGGTGGGGGTCTGCTCTGGGGAGACGGGGCTGTCCCCGGTTCTGAGCCTAAAGGCAGAGAATCCTGGCCAGCAACCTCGTCCTGCAGGAGGGCTGCCAGCTTTCCCCCGAAAGCTCCCCTCCTCTGAGGCCGATTTCTGATGGAAATGAGCTCCCTGCCTCAGCACGTCTGTAAGCTGAGGGGAACAGTTGGCTTCATAACCTTGGGGCGAAAAAAGACAAATAAAGGAGTCTGGAGAGGTTTATCAGAGACTCCAGAAAGCTGGGAAACATACATTGTGACATTTTGGTCCTTGGTCAGGAAAGCCTTTCCCCGGGCCCTGACTCGGGCCGAGTTAATGACGACCTGCTCCCCCTCCCGCCCTGGGGTGCAGGAGAGTCTTCCTCCTCAGCCCTGCGGGGACCCACCTGCAAAGCCTCCGTCCCGGGCCTGTCAAACCAGCAAAGGGGGCTCTGCACCTAGCGGAAAGTCCATTCTGCCTCTCAGACCCCGAGGCGCAGGTGCGAACCCGGGTGTTGACAAGCCTCCTTGTCCCCCAGGTGCCTGGAGCCTTTCCACCTCCAAGGACAGGGAGGTTAAGCCACTGATCGGCCCAGGAGGCACCAGTGAACAGTGGTTCTCTGTCCTGGTTACACATTGGGGGTAAAAACATACAGATGCTGGGACGCCCCCTCAGGAGTTCTGAAATCTGGGGTGCTGCTGAAGCAGCAGGGTGTTTCAGAGCCCCTGGGTCACCCCAGTGAGCATCCAAGGGCGGGAACCAGTGGCTGAGAAAAAACTTTCCTCAGATTTAAAAAAGAGCTTTTAAAGGTGGCATTAGTCAGAGTATTTTGATTTGCAACAGAAACAGTTTTTCTCCTTCAGTAACACCAAGAAAGATCAGACGCGGGAGGACCAGGGTCACAAAGCTGGAGGATGTGGGACAGGAGGTGAGGGCAGCGTTTCCATCCCAAAGGAAATTAAAGTCCCTCCGGCGAAGAGAGCAGCGGAAAGGAGATCAAGCCAGGGAGATGTGGGTGACTCCCGGAGTCCCTGGAGAAGGCTGGAGGGGGTGACGTGGGGTCTTGGGTCTGTTTCCCACCTGGAGCCCTGGTGGCACGTGGAGGAGTGGGGATGACATGGATGGGATCGAAGCAGCGGGAAGAGCCTTGCCTCCTCCTCCGCTCCACTTCATGCGTCTCGGGCTTGTCCAGACCTGCACCCAAACCTCGTGGGTGGCTTCAGCAGCGCCTGCTCCAACGGGGTGGGGTCTGGCCATGGGGAACGCCGGTGGCAGGTGCAAAGGTGCACCCGAAGAGCACGGTGCCTGCGAGTAGTGGCCGGCCAGCCACCATCCCCACGGAGGGCGACAGGGCGGGAGTGGCAGAGGCGAGAATGTTCACCCAGAAGTAACGGAGCAGGAAGATACTTTGAATCAAAGCTTCGTGCAAAATGTTACTTTGAATCAAAAGTCGGTGCAAGGGGCACCTGGGTGGCTGGAAGTCGGTGCAGTAAGTTACTTCAAATCAAAAGTTGGTTTGTTTCAGCCCAAGAGCTGGTGAAGCTTAGTTTAAAAAAATGAACAAAGTTCTGCCCTTCGGCTGGTGGTGGTGAGTCTCCCGCCCGTGGTGAGGTCTGAGGTCTACTCGGAAGAGAAGAGGTACGCGCCGCCAGTGAGCGGGAGACACAGTCAGCCTCCGCGGCGCTGCAGCGCGCACAGATCCGCACAGATCCGCACAGCCGTGACACAGCACGCCGGCCGCGTTTAAAACCCAATAGTCACGTCAGCAAAGGTAAAGAAGCCGGCCTCTGCCGGAGCGAGAGGGACGCCCACGAGACGAGAACTGAAAGAATTACAGTAAGCGCACCCTGGGTGCCGTGGTCAGGAATTCATCCTTAGAAACAATCCGGGGCTCGCAGGAAGTTCTGCAAATAGAATTGCTTATCAGAGTTTTTACTATGATTCTGCAAAACCGGTAAAAAATACCCAATAATGCAGAACTGCACATAAAAATATGCTACATTAAGAAATGCTTCATGAAAGGAGAAGAACGACTAAGACACGTTTAGAAATGGTTTTTAAAGCTTTATTTATTTATTTCAGGGAGGGGGGAGGGGCAGAGAGAGCCGCTCAGGCAGGTTCCCCGGTGAACATGGAGCAGGAGAGCTTCGATCGCACGACCCTGAGACCAGGACTGGAGCTGGAATTTCAAGTCATTCAACCCAGCGAGCCAGCGAGGTGCTCCCAGAAATATTTTCAGCAACTTGGAAAGGTGTTCAAAATATATATTGAGGAGACAGGTTAAAAATAACAAGTTTATTGATTCCCAATCATGGTGTGCATACCTAACATTTACATATAATTCATGTGTTTAACAATAGGAGGAACGACTGCAATGTTTATGGTAGTTTGGGATAAAGGCACGATGACTCTGCTGGTATTCTTTTTCTTGACCATTTTTTCTGGGTTTTCTGCCGTAAACGTGCATTATTTGTAATTTTGTGGAAAGATCTCCATTAAAGATGGTGGGTCGGGGGCACCCAGAGGGGAGTCTGCTCCTTCCCCCGCTTGTGCTCTCTCTCTCTCAAATAAATACATAAAATCTTTTTTTAGAAATATGATGTCAGTAGAAGCAACTTGGAGGAACCGAGACCCAGCAGGGGAGGGAGAACTTCATAAAAAGGAAAAAGTAGCGATGGGTCATAGCAGGGAGGAGAGAGCTGTCCTCAAACAGGGAGTGGATCTGCAAAAATGACAAAGAGTTCTTGGAAACTGAAATTACACAGAAATGAACAATGCAAGAGGAAGAGGATAATGGTGAGAGAACGCTGCTGGACAGCAGAACAGAAGACGAAGAGATGCGGAAAATACAAGGCGCCAGAGGACTCGTCCAGAAGATCCGACGTGCAACCAACGGGACGGAGAACTGAGAACAAGGAAGAGAGAAAATCAAGGAAGAGAAAATCGGATGAGCACTCAGCCCTGCGCGGTCCAGCTGACGGGGCCACCGGGGGCCCACACAAAGGATCAGGGACATTCATGCTAAGGCTCGAGACCTCCAGGCATCAGAATGCTGGGAACAAAGATTTCCAGAAGGTTCTGGGCTTCATAAAAGGATGGAGAAGCAGAATGGCCTTAACTCGGCAGCACCACTGGACCTGAAAAACAGCGGGACAACGCCCCAAATATTCTGTGGGGAAGCAATTTCCAGCCTGGAAGTCTGCACCCAGCCGAGTCATCAGTAAAGGTCAAATAAAGATATTTTCAGACACTCAAGATGTCAGATTATGTCCCTCCCTGGCACCATTTCTCAGGAGGGCCCTGGAGGCACGCCCTGTGAACGCGGGAAGCCAGCAGAACAAGAAGAATGTGGACAGAGTGGGAAAGGAGGACAGACGGACAAGAGGTCCCAGCTGACTGCAGAGCTGAGAACACACAGCACAGACACCTGCTGCGGAAACGTCAAGACAGGTGTGAACTGCGTGGGAGATAAAAGGACGGGCAAGAGAGAAAGCAAGCTTGGGACATGTCGTGGTCCTGCTGAGAGGTTCCTGCGGGGGCATCAGACCCTCGACTTGCGGGTCGCCGGGAGCAGGAGGTTGGAGCTACCATCAGATCCCCCCCAGCGGGAAACCAGCAGAGCGTGCCACCCGCCAGAGCCCCAAAAAGCATCAATGAGCTCCTTATTTTTTTAATAAAGATTATTTATTTATTTATTTATTTGACACAAAGAGAGAGAGCGGGAGAGGGAACACAAGTCGGGGGGGGGAGGGAGAGGGAGATGCAGGCTTCCCGCCAAGCAGGGAGCCCGATGCGGGCTCCATATCAGGACCCGGGATCCTGACCTGAGCTGAAGGCAGACGCTTAATGACGGAGCCTCCCAGGTGCCCTATAAGCTCCTTATTTTAAGACGAGAAATAAATACCGAAATTATGGGCTGCGGAGTTGAAAATTGTTGCAATAACCTCAGCAAATAACCTCAGACTACATCTTCAGAGTCCTCCGGGACTATATATATAGTCCTAACATGTTTTACGACACAGATCTACTCTCCCCCACAAAGGGCACCCAAAATATCTTCCAATTCGTGATCTTACACAGGAAACTCTGAAGCTTTGAGGGTGTCACTCACAGCTGAACCATGACATCAGTCTCCCCGGGAAGAAACCTGAAGGATGGGGCTGTGATCTGTGTTTACTCTTCTGTTCTATCTTTTTTTTTAAGATTTTATTTTTAAGTCATCTCTACAGCTCAATGTGGGGTTCGAACTCACAACCCTGAGATCAAGAGTCGCACGTTCCACTGACTGATCAGGCCAGGCTCCCCTGTTCTGTTCTTTTTTAAAAACCAACAGGTTCCAGTTGAAAATGGGGAGGGTTGAATATGTGTACATACGTGTCCTCCCTGCCCAATTTCCTTAAAAAGACAGAAGAAAAATAAATAGAAGAATAAGTTCATCACTGAATTGATAAACAAGGAAGAATATCATTGATAAAAAGTAGCGGTTGTGGGGCGCCTGGGTGGCTCCGTGGGTTAAAGCTTCTGCCTTCGGCTCAGGTCACGATCTCAGGGTCCTGGGGTCGAGCCCCGTATCGGGCTCTCTGCTCAGCGGGGAGCCTGCTTCCTCCTCTCTCTCTGCCTGCCTCTCTGCCTGCTTGTGATCTCTGTCTGCCAAATAAATAAGTAAAATCTTTAAAAAAAAAAAAAATAGCGGTTGTGACCTTACACACTGACAGAAGAAAGTCAAAATATACTTTTTAAAAAATCAAAAAAATACAGAGACGAGACTAGCAGGATAGTGGGACACATCAATATACATCTCTTATCAATTATCCCATCAAGAATGTCCCCCAAAACACAATTATAGCTATAATTAACAAACATAATTCAGATATGTATAAGATTTCATCACCTACTAACAAGCATCGTGTATTTACACAGACTGACCAGACCACAAAGGAATAAATAAAACAAAAAGCATTTTTTAACTTTTTTAAAGATTTTATTTATTTATTTGACAGACAGAGGTCACAAGTAGGCAGAGAGATAAGGAAGCAGGCTCCCGGCTGAGCAGAAAGCCCGATGCGGGGCTCGATCCCAGGACCCTGAGATCATGACCCGAGCCAAAGGCAGAGGCTTTAACCCACTGAGCCACCCAGGCACCCCAAAACAAAAAGGATTTAACAACAGAGCATTCTCAAAAAAACTAGCCACAGGAAGTTTTTCCAAAGATTACCAACAAAATTCAAAAAACACAGATCATGTAAAGATTAAAGACAGGAAGGTCCCAGATACAATATCCCGTGGGATGAGGACCTAAGCCCAACTCAGGGAAAAGGTGACCACCGAAATATTTTATTGTGAAATAAGAAAGAAGAGAATCAAATCAGCCCTCAGCTTAGTAAGTTAGACGCTACACTATGAGACTTTTTTCTTAAGGTAGAATGAAAGATTTAATCTTTGCCGCTTAAGGCGAAAAAGAATGAGTTCGGGGAAAAAAATTCTATGGACCTGGATAAACAAAAAACTGGTCATTTTAAAATTCTGATTAATCGGACACAAACCTCTGGCAAGCCTGCAAAGCATAAGAAAAAGAAGACAAGCGTATACTTGATACTTTGAAGACATGAATGAGGTGGGAAGGAGATTTGAGATGGCAGAATATGGGATACAATGTTGCCCATGAGTCTACAGTGACGATTCCTCTAGAGAATAAGAATTTCGGGGGTGCCTGGGTGGCTCAGCCAGCTAAGTGTCCAGCTCTTGGATTTTGGCTCAGTCATGATCTCAGGGTCCCGAGATGGAGTGCCACATGGGGCTCCACGCTCCGTGCGGGGTCTGCTTACGAGTCTCCCTCTTCCTGTGCTCCTCCCCGCGGCTGGCAGCACCCTCTCTAAATAGATAAATGAATAAAACCTTTAAAAAAGAAGAATTTCAAATGTGACTCAGGGCAAGGCGAGAGTCTGAGACTACCAGAGAAGCAAAGAAGCAGATTAGATTGTCCAAAAGCAAAAAAAATAAAGGCACCCAAGTCAAAGGCTTTGTGGGGAGGGTCTGTGATGCATTCAAGGGATGAATGAGTCACGTGTCACTGAAACTGCTCTGTAGCGTGGGAAGTGGACGGCCTCTGGAATCATTCCCGGCGGGGAGGCAAATCCTGAAAACGACAGTCCGCACGCACAGTGTGAGCCCGGGTGTGCACACCTCGTTCCGTAAACAGACTCATTTTATGAACACAGACGCAGCAATTCTAACTAAAATATTAGCAAATTAAATTTAGGGGTGCATTAAGCGAAGACGTTAAGCCTGTACACGTAGGATTTATTCTAGCAACACGAAGGTGGTTCAAGACTAGCAAAAATATTAACATAATGTGCTGTGATAAGAAGTCATTAAAAAACCCCACGGGGGGATTTCTGCTTCCAGAAAGACGGAGCGGATGTACTTCTGCCCACTCCTCCTGCTAGGACGGTATGTGTGAGAAAAGCACGAGGGCAGTCAGGAAGAGGAAGACCGAGCATCCCGGAACTTTGAGACCCGAGGAACAATACGGTAGTGAGATCCCTGGGCTTCTCTTTGTGCCTCGCACGTTCCAGAGCAAAGCTGCAGAAGCCCGGTGGGAAAAGCCGACAGAAGCTTGCTCTCTCTAGCCAAAGGACCAGAATAGGAGCAGCCTGGCAAGGAAGGAAACTTTTAAATAATAACTGCTTTGCTCCAGCAGAATGTAGCACCACTCCCCCCACTGCTCCACAAAGGCCAGATGGAGAGTCCAGACTTCACCCTTCAGACAACCCCCGGGCTCCCCACCCAACGGGGTGATGTCGCAGGAGGCTGAGTGGAGAGCCTGGACATCCACCACCACCCAGAAGTAACGAGGACTGTGCCCCTGTGGTCTCCCTGGAAGGGGGCACTTCTGCTCCCCCTGCAGCCAGGGAGGGATCAGTGGAGGCCTCGTGAGGAACCAAAGAGCCCACAGCCCCAGGGATGGAGAGGCCCCCCGACACCAGCATCTGGGGGAGCCAGCCATGGAACTAGGACTTCTGCCCCCACCTGGCAGTAACGAGGCAGGGCGCCTCCCCCTGCTGGAGAGGGGTCAGAGGAATCCACCCAAAATCCAAGGTTGGAATAAGACCCGGATTCTCATTACATAACGCCCCAGTAATCTAGGCTTCGACCCAAAGTTATTGGGCGCAGCAGGAAGGACAACCACAAACTGGGTGGAAACACAGAATTGGTAGGTGGCAGGTTGGATTGCGTCCCCCGAAACGATATGTGGAAGTTCCAGCCGCAGGACCTCAGAGTGGGACCTGGTTTGGAAATAGGATCATTGCAGGTGTAGTTGGTTAGGATGAGGCCAGACTCCGGACTCTGGTTTCAACAGGGCTGATGTCCTTACAACGAGGGGAGAGAGACGCAAGACAGACAGACAGAAAACGCCACTAAAAGACAGACGCAGAGACTGGAGGGGTCATCCACAGGCCAAGGATGCCAGCTGTCACCGGAAGTTAGGAGAAACGTGGGGAGACCGAGGCAACGTCGGGTCCTCCAGAAGGAACTTCCATTTTGGACTTCCAGCCCCCAGAACTCAGTAAATCTCTGTTGTTTTTAGCTTTATCACAGAAGCTCTGGGGAACAGGTACAGATGTCACCACCGGCCGACAGAGATGCTGGAATCATCTGGTACAGATTTTCTATCAATCGTCACCAAAATGATACAATGAGCAACTACAGAAAAGTAGAAACAAAGAAACAAAAAGCAGAAAAACCAGCAAAGAAATAGAAGATATAAAGGGCCAAATGGAAATCTCGGAACTGAAAAAGAGAGTGACCAGAATAAGACCCCGTTTGGGGCGGGGGTGGGGAGGGTGGAGGAGTAAGGGATGGAGGAGAGACCCGTGGGCTTGGATACGGAGCAACAGAAAGGACCCGATCTGAGTGACAGAGAGAAGACAGACTTAAAAACAAATTCACGGAAGCTTCCATTTGGCCTGGAGAACCAATTACAACCAGCAAACACTCGGGTCATCAGGGTCCCGGGAGAACAGGATGAAGAAGGTGAGGCCGACGTGTGGCTCCAAACACGGCTGAAGACTTTCCAAATGTGGCAAAAGACGCACAGCCACAGATGCGAGAAGGCGGGGAGATCCCAAATCAGATAAACCTAAAGAAACCCACACAAAGACGCGTCGTAGTCCAACTTCTAAAAATTGAAAACAAAACAAACCAACAACAAAAAAACAAACCTTGAAAAGTAGGAAGATAGACGCTGGGTGGGGAGGGGCAGGGACCCATGGTAATCCTTGAAATCAACACAACACCGCACGCTAACCGCGCTTCAATTTAAATAGAAACTTTAAAAAGAGGGGAAAGTAGCGAGCTAGACACAGCACCTCGCCCAAAGGGAAAAGGCAGCCATACATCGGCGACCCTGGAGGCCAGAGGCAAGCAGGAGCGTCTCCAAAACCACCCCAGCCTCCACCTCCACCAAGAACAAGGAGAGCAGAACAAACCCAAATCAGGTGGGAGGAAAGAAACAAATCCGAGAACAGAGATCGATGAATCGAAAACAGAAACACGGCAGAGAAAACCAATAAAACAGAGCAACGGTTCTTTGGAAAAAAACTCAATAAAATTGACAAGCCTCTAGCAACAGAAAAATGGAGAAGATACAAATTAACGATGTGGTGTCAAAGGAGGGAACATAGTGAGCTACTGTGCCCTTGTAAGTGTGATACCCGCGTAGGGCGTCGAGGACAGCTCGGATAACAGGGAGAGACCGACCACGGGTGCGGGCGGGCGAGGGGCTCCCCCAGCTCCCCGCAGAGGGGACGCCGAACGTGAGGACGCAGCGGGGAGCGTGCAGCTGTTCGAGCATACGGAGCATGTGTGTGAGCGGACGTGTGTGTGCACGCGCGTGTGTGCACACACGCACCTGTTAGGGTGATGGGCGCGTTGGCGGAGAGAATGATGACCGCGAGGGCTGACGTCCTCTACACCCAACGGGAGTCACTGAAGCCTTCCAAGAGGGAGATGGACGGTCGAATCTATTTAGAAAAGTCGCCTGGAGGAAGACTGGCATCAGCAGAGCAGTCTGGGGGGCGCGGAGCTCTGCGGAAGAGTGCGTTCCTGCGGGCACGGGAAGGCACGGAGGCAGGTCCCAGAGGAAGGGCTGGAAGGTGGGTTCACCAGAGCCTGGCAAGGACAGGCTGCTCTGTACAACGGCCCCAGGGCTCCAGAGCAAACTCCACAGCCCGTGAGCCCGTGGTGCCCACAGAAGCCGTGGACAAATGGGGCTCACGGACGCCAAGGGTGCTGATTCAGCCGGACCCAGCTCAGCTCAGCACGGCCACCCTGCAGCCCTCCCGGATTACTCCGATCCCATGCTCCGGCCACTCCCTCTGAACACCCAGCCTGGGACCACAGACTTTCCTAACACGTCCATCCTCCCAGAAGTCCTCACCCAAATGGGCTCCCATCTAGCCGTGCATGTCCCGGCACAGTTAGGGGGACTCGAACCCCTACCCCCCAGATGCTGAGGGTTCACTGACTGCTTGCTGGTCATCACTCAAGCAAGCTGCCGGAGGTTTGATGATCTCAAAATAGGAGAGGGTGGGTTTTCCCCTTCATTCCCCTCTTTTGCAGAAAATACCTGGAAAATAAAATCAGGATGCCGGGTCTGCTCTCCCAATGTCAGAAGAAAAACCTACAGTGCCCTCTAACACAGTCTTTTCATACAGAGACAAGGCTCCTAACCTGTCCGGATTCTCAGGACCAGGACCCAGCCTGGAGTTTTGTCCGAAGCAGAGACCGAGGCCACATAGAGCTGTGTGAGCTCCCGCGTGCACACAATGGAGCAGGGGCCCCCAGCGCTTGGGGTGCCTCTCGGAGCTCTGGCTGTGGATAGATCAGAGCTTTTTGGAGGCCAGAGTCACCAACCAGATCGAGGCCAGGGTTAGGGCTCAGCCCGGAACGTGGTGGGGCTGCATGCCCCTCGCCAGCATCCTGGGACAACTTGGCGTCCTCAGCTCCAGGATCCCTGCGGGACTCGGGCAGCAGCTCCATGGGCAGGGACAGCAGGGGACAGGGAGACGTCGAGAGGACTGTCTCCAATCAGAAAGCTGCATTTTCATTTTTCAGCATGGGAATTGGGAAACTAGGGCCCTCAGACCAAATCTGTTAGCTAAGGATTCTTTTCACACTTTTATCTTTTATTATTTTTTTATTTTAGTTATGTATTTGAGAGAAAGTGAGAGAGAGAGCACAAGCAGAGGGGGCAGCAGAGGGAGAGGAAGAAGCAGGCTCCCCGCCGAGCAGGGAGCCCAATGTGGGACTTGATTCCAGGACCCTGGGATCATAACCTGAACCAAAGGCAAAGGATTAACCGACTGAGCCACCCAGGCGTCCCAAGCTTCCACATTATTTTAAAGAGTTGTTTTTAGAAGGAAGGGAGGGGAGGGGAGGAGGAAGGGAAGAGAGAAAGAGAGGCTGTGTGTCCTCTTACGTGACCCTCAAAGCCCAAAGCAGTTCCTCTGGCCCTTCCTGGGAAAGTTTCCTGGCCCCTGGCCTAGAGCAGAGAGCCGGAGTTTCTATCCCAGCTCAGAGACTGAGGAGTGAAAAAGCACATAACGTTGATTCCTTGGTGATTGAATCTCAAGCTCCCTTTGACGGTGGCAGAGACCAGCCACAGGGGCACCCTCCTCTCGCTGGGATCACGGTTACGAGAACGAGGCAGCTGGACACGGCTTGTTACCGCAGGGTCACCCATCCGCACAGGTGTTCCTCTGCCCACAAGGGTCTCTCACGGCTGGGGTCAGGCCCCTCGGGAGCTCGTCCAACAAGCGAGCCAGGGTTCAGCACTCTGGACCGCCGCTGGAGTAGGGGTTTCTCCACATCTGAGCCTGCTTTCTCCCTGCTTCCCCGGCATCCTCCCTGCTCCAGATCCTGCAGAGCTCCCCCAGGACTGTCCCAGGAAGCGGGGACACAGGGGTGGTCTAGATGGGATGCACATGCAACATGCGTAGCCTTTCCCCCACTGTTTGGGGTTTTTTGTTGTTGTTTTCCTTCCCCTGGTATTTGGAATTTTTTCTGTTCCCAAAACCAGATGGCAGCTATTCCTCTAGACTTAAACATTTTTGTCTAAATGTCCAAAAAAGCTTTCTGTTCTAATAGCGTTATTTTTGGACCAGAAAAGAAAAGAAAAATCCAGGCATAGAATCCACGATGGTTTCTCTCCCACCCCACACGCCTCTGCTTGGAGGCAGTGCATGCAGAAGGACGAGACAGCAGGAAGCTTCCACGAGGAGCACCGGAAAGGTCTGTGGGACCTCGCAGCTGTCTTCCTGGCATGCTAAGCTCCTCCCGTATTAATTCATTTATTTACTCGCACATTTGCTCACGGGGACTCTCGAGAGCCAACTGTCTCGTTATCTCAGGAAGCTCACCAGCTGATCCTGAGTCTGCTCTTAACTTGCCATCGGCCACCATGAAAGCATTTGCAGCATGAAGGAAACAGCCCACACCGCAGATCTCAGCGGCCCCGAGCCCCCGCTCCCCGGGGCCTGGTGTCCCACGTCCGCCCGCACACACCTGCCAGACTCTGCCGCGCTCCACCACGGATCCAAGGCGGGTTTCTGGAGCGCGGTGTCATGAACGTCTTCACGGCCAGGCGGGCAGGGGCTCCTGGGGGCTGTGCTCCAGACACGGGATCCCAGGGGGACAAAATCACCCCAGTCGAGAACCTCCGTCCTGAACAGACTGGAAAGGTGGTGGTTTCATGTGGCCTCCCTGCAGATGACCGCAGTCCAAGAAGCCAGCTGGCCGGGTCCAGCTCAGCACACACCCCTGCATGTGCCCTGCCTCTTCCCTGCCTCCCCTGTCTTCACCGCTGCTTCCTGAGGTCACACTCGCCAATGCCACGAGAGCTTTTGTCTTGGGCTCTCCCCTAGAGAATCCAGGCTGACCGGATTCCTTCCCGGGATGTGAAGTGAGAGACGGGGAGGAATGTGACCACTTGGGGGCAGAGGGTGCTGCTGGGGGCGCCCGCAGAACTGAGCTGGAGGCGCTGCGTGGGGGGATGCCCCCGGCACAGGGCTGCGAGGGGGTCTGCCACGAGAAAGCATGGGATGCAAGCCCAGAGCGGCGTGCCCGCCGAGAGCACGGACGAGAGTGGAGCAGAACCAGCTTCCCTCCCTGCAAACAGCCTCCATGCAAACTCCCTCTCCCTGCGCTCACCCACGTAGACCGGCAGTTCTTGCAACCAAAAAGCCCCGACTGAAATATATGCAAAGACCCTCATCTCCCAGCGTCTCGTGCGAGGCCTATGGCAGCCCAGCCCAAAGAGGAGCATTTCGACAATGAGAGCCATTCTCTCCTGGGAGGGACGCAATGAACTTCTCCTCTCCCACTGGGGTCATTCCAAAGAGGGGGACGGCCAGCCTTTCGTTGGATATATGGCAGGTGGGAGGATGACCTCCGCTTCCCTTCCCTCTCCCGGCTCTGAACTTCCATGATCCCTGGACTCCAAATCGGAAAAACTGGGTTCTTTGTGCCGATTCTATGGCCTGTTGGCTGCTTGCCCTTTAGCAAGCCTTTCCTTCAAACTGGGTCGTTTTCCTCCTACATATAGAAAGAGGTTTAATGCCACGCTTGTGAAATATTTGAAAACCATGACGTTCACAGGGCAGCTGTCAGAATTAGGAGCTCAGGTAATACTAGTAGGTGAGAACATAAAGAACTCTACAAAGAACAAAGTAAGGCCTGGCATGTGGGTCCAGCAATCTGCATGTTAGCACAGGAGACAAAGAACACAACTCCATAACCACTGGCATAGGAAAAAAAAAAACTCAGAAAAAAAATTGTTAATTAATTTCATTGAATTAGCCGGGTCACATGGCTAGCAAGAAATGAATGCCATCTGGGAAATATCAATAGAAGTATAATGTCCAGAGTGTGGGAGGTGACCGAGTCACTGTCCTTTATGCTACTCCAGACTCACCTGGGACACTGAGTCTCCGAAACTCGCAAAGGGACACGACACGAGGGTGGCCTAAGGTAAATGAAGGACCAGAATCCACTGTACTGGAAAACATCTAAAGGAGGTAGGGGTGATCCTCCTGCAGAAAGGAGGATAGAAGGGAATGGGAGCACCAGCCTCAAGGGCTTGAAGGGTCATCGTGGGTCAGGGCAATAGGTCCAGCTCTATGGCTCCATTATCCAGACCTCGTTTAAAGAACCTCAAGGGTTGGAGCTACAGACAGACTGATCACACAGAGTCTTAGCGGAGGGGGGCTGGAAGGCTCCTGCAGGTCCTGGACGGAAGGACGGCCATAACAGTACCAGCAGCCTCCTGTTTACGAGCTTTCCACCTGCCGAGGACTGAAATCAGCGCTCTACCCATATCCACCTTTGCAGAAACCCTGGGAGGCAGGCACTACCCTGTCCACCACGTATAATGCTACACAGCTATATGATGGAAGTTGCAGGAATAAAGCCCCTTCCCTCGGACTCCGAGGAGTCCTGGACCGGACTTGGCAGAGGAACCACGAAAAGGCAGAAGCACCAGCTGAGAGCACACTAACGCAGTAGCCAAGCTCGCGCGGAACACAGGATAGACCGGCTGGCCCGATACTAGGTGCTTTGCATACATCATAGCCCATTCCACGGCACAGCCCTTGGAGGCCATGACCTTCACGCCCATCCACAGAAGGCGAAGCAGAAGCATGGATGCTAAAGGAACTTGTCCGAGGTCACTGGTTAGGAAGTGGTGGCGGAGCTGGAGGGTTCTCACGTGCTGCGCTATCCTGCCCGTCACGTGAACGAGGGCTCAGTGGCCTTCCGGACCCCAGCATCTGCTCCTCCCCACCTGCAAGTCTGAGACACAGACAAGCCCCTTTCCCCCACCACACATTCTTGCCAAAATTACTAAATGGCAGGAGGGTCCCACAGCCCCCGCAGCAGCTGGGCTCCGTCCCACACGGCGGTGACGCAAGCTGTCCTCGGACACAGATCCCGGCCACCCCGTGGCCAGCCCCTCCCAGGGCTCCTGGCCCTGAAGCCCAGCTCTGCCTCTCCGCCACTTTCCTCCACCTCCGACAAGGGCAGCTATTTGGGGTGAGAAATGGAGCAGGCAGAAAAAAATTTCATTCAAGCAATTAAGGAATCACTGCATTTTTCATGATTAACTTCATGTTCGCAGATTGGATGGAGAAAGCTGTAGCAGAGCATTTCCATTTCTGTGCCTGACATGAGCAATGGGAATATTTGTTCTGCCCGGGAGGATTACACCTTCCATTAATCTCCGTTTTATTGAAAGTTTAAATAACAGACAGACACAGTGTGATCAATTAACGGTGTGATTCCAGGGAGGTGTCATAGGAAAATTAAATCTCGAGCACGTCGCACCAAAGATGCCTGCAAGTTCTCTCCAGCCCCCTTCCACCACCACAGTATGTACATTTTAATTGAAAGTTTATTCTGCTCTGTGCCTCGTCTACTAAATTTTAATTTAACATTGTAATAAGAAGGGTGTTTCTGAGCAGCTCTTCACAGACAAGTGGAGGAGGTTTTCACAAATTAAGAGAACAAGGAAATTTGCAGAGCTTTCCCGGCAGCTATGGGAGGACAGGACACACCCCCTCCGGCCCCCTCAACCCTTCGGAGGGTATCCCCGGGCCTGGAGAACCAGCCTAGGGAACACTGGGCACCTGTGGCAGCTGGGGTCCCAAGAGACTGGGTTCTCAGGTCAGGACACTCCCAGGAGAAATGGGCAAAACCGGAAGGCGGGCACCTCTTTTCCCCAGGCCCGCCTCTGGTATCCCCCTAGGGCCTCCGGCTGGCAAAACCCAAGGGGACCCCCACTGGCCAGGTGAGAAGAAGGTTTGCAGGGTCTGGCCTGGCTTTGCGGAGCCGAGCGTGGAAGGGCAGGTCTGAAGGTGAGAGGTGGGCGCTCAGAAACCAGGATAATACTTCGGGGAATGTCACTCTGCTCCCTGACCCTTAGCTTTTTCCATGGTAACACGAGGACGGCGGCAATATCCAGTTCTCGGTTTTGCAGTGAGAGTCCAGCCAGGTGGGGCTGGGAGGGGGCGGGAGGGTACCAGGCACAAGCAGGAAGAACTGGTCTTTTCCTCTGCCTCTGAGAAAAATCACAAGGGAGCTTGTCCAGGGGGATGCACCCTTGTGTCTTGAAAGGTGACGTCAACTGATAGAATGATTCCGCGGGTCAGAGGTCCCAGGAAAGCCTTGACTGGGCTGGGAGGGGGTCTGAGGCTCAGGCTGCAGGAAGAGAAAGACGAGGGACAGAGCCTGCACCGTCCCCAGCGGCAGGACGAGGGCAGGGTGAGCAGCAGCCTGGCCTGTCTCATCAAAGCCAGCAGTGAGTCACCACAAGGGCCCCAGCGTTGAAGCTCGGCACCCCCAGACCTCATCTAACCTGCTCCCCACGCACCTGTCCGGGGTCCAGAAGGCGCGGGGGCGCTAGTGGCCACTGCTGGTGAGAGATGGTATTGCACCCCAGCCTGAAGGGAGGTGAGCATTCCGGCCACCTGTTAGTGGGGGACCCAGGAGTCCCTGGAAGGGCGACCCGCTAACGTCCAGGACTTGAGTCGTCCTGTGCAAAGGGGACAAAGGAGTCACAGCTTTGCCTCCTGCTCCTTTCACTTCCATTCCAGCCCCGCTACCTTCTCACACACTTCAGACACGCCACCAGGCGCCCTGGGCAGGTGTCCCTCCTGGTGCACCAAGGGAGAGGTGTCCCTTCTCCCTCTGTCCCTGCTGCACCTGTCCCTTTCCCTGCTCCCTGTGCCCCCATCGTTCCCTTTGTCCTCTGCTTGCTTCATGGTCCCTGACCAAGTGTCACCTCCTCGGGGAGGCCACCTTCCCTGCCCCTATAATGGCAACAGTCCCCCTCATGCTTGCCTACTTTTCTTCACCACACATGGTTCCTGCCTTCCTGCTCTCCGTGTCTTCGTGTTTTCCTTCTGCGTCTCCAGATTGGGAATCCCGGAGGGGAGGGGGACGCACTTACTGTCTCCGTTGCATCGGCAGCACCTGCACGTCCTAATAGTCACTCAGAAATCATGTGTCGCATTATTAGGGAAAGAGTGTGATGTGGCTTCACGACAGTACTTGGAAGGTGATTCCCGCACCTCCGAGCAGACTCGCTGTGAGTCGCGGTGTGAAGGCTTTTCTCAGCGGGGACTCAGCTGAGCCTACCGTCCGGAAATCAGGACTCTGTCGGCATAACGGGTCCTCCCTGGTCCCTCCTGAAATGCCCCCTCCGGTCTCTGTCGGCAAGGAGCATCCCACAGCCGGGCAGGGCCGCTTGTCTGCGGTGGAGGCAGGGAGGGGGTCTCGGGCACCATCCGGCATAAAAGAGAAGCCAAGAGGGACGCCTGGGTGGCTCAGTTGGTTGAGCGGCTGCCTTCGGCTCAGGTCATGATCCCAGCGTCCTGGGATCGAGTCCCACATCGGGCTCCTTGCTCAGCAGGGAGCCTGCTCCTCCCTCTGCCTCTGCCTGCCTCTCTGTCTGCCTGTGCTCTCTCTCTCTCTCTCTAACTAATAAATAAATAAAATCTTAAAAAAAAGAGAGAGAGAGAAGCCAAGAGGCCGTTTCCCCACCTGCCCCACCCCTGCGGAGGCTAGCCCCCCGGGGACAGTCTGTGGGACATCTGGAGGCGCCCCGTGCTCATGACATTGTTATCCTCTCCCTCTGTGTGTCCACACGAGAACGTCTGTTAAATCCTCACGGTTACCATCCCCAACTTACTAACAAAATAATGGGGAGTTAGGGCTCCCCTCCAGAAACTCCCTGTGCCACCAACTTGGCCCTGACGCGACAGCCCCCAGCCCACTGCCATCAATCCCAAGCAGCGAATTCCCCGGCCAGCCCCGGCTGCTAACGGGCAAGTATTTGGTAACTTGGTAACAGGAGATCTTTCCAGCACTTACAGCGGGAGCCCTCGGAGGCCCACCAGCCTCCCTCCTGAGCCCGGTGCTCAGCGCGCACAAGAGAAATGCTGAAGATCGCCGCACCTTCAATGAGAAATGGCGGTCAAAGCCAGCCTCCCCTGCCGGCGGGGTCCTGGGCGGGGGGCGTCTCCCCACGGTGCCCGCGGCGATGCCTGCGGCGGGACGGCGTGTCCCAGCGCCCGGCAGGTAGGACGACGGAAAGAAGCGGTCCTCTTCTGTCCTCCTCCTGCTGCCGGCAGCGCCTCACCGGGGACGCGCCTTCCACCCCCCACCCAAGAACTTCCTGGATCTTCGATTCCTGATTCCTCCGACAGCCTCCCAGAATTGTCAGCTAGTGCAGGAGGGCGCACTCCCCAGGGACCCCCCCACCACGGCACCTGCCGGCCTCCTCCCACCTCGCAGGCCTCGCAGACCTGCCCCTGTCTCCGAGTCTCCGTCTCCGAGTCAGCTTTAATTGCTTGTATTGCGATTCCAGCCTCAAGGGCAATGTTCCCCACATCAGAATTCCCCAACGGGTTTCTGGTTTTCTTATCAGAAATGTCACTCTGACATCGTAAATACCAACCGTGTCTCTCCATCAGGTGGCTGTGCTTGGGGCCTTCCCCCATCAGTGATCGCAAGTGCCCGAAAGCAGGGGCCGCGCACAGCCCCCTCTTGGGAGGTGCCCCGAAGTCCCACACGGCTGGTCCCAAGGCCTCTCCCTCCGGCCCCCTCCACGAACCTCTCATCTCCCCAGCCTCGCTCTCACCCCCTCATCGTGCCAAGAATCTCCCCGAGGTCCGAGCAACCCACACCCAGCCCCCATCGGAGCAACCGAGTGGCCGCCGGGATGACAAGGGCCAGGGAGCGGGAGCCCAGTGTGAGTCAGCCCCAGCCGGTCAGAGTCCCGCTGAGGTCATGTGAGGGGAGAAGCCCCTCTGGAGGGGCAGCTCCCAGCACTGGGGGCCAGAGCCCAGCCACAGTGGGAGGCGTTACTCCCCACCTAATGGGGCAGAGGGGAGGAGTTGGGCTACAGAAGCCCATCAGACAGGGCACGGAAGGATCCAGCAACTTCCAGGGAGGGTCACCCCTGTTCCAGGAGACACACCCCGCCCCCGCTCCCCATACCCCCCAATCTTCTCCTGGAGCTTGTTGGCCAAACACAACATTACCTGCCCGCAAGGAGCCCCCTGGCTGGTGTCCTCCCAGCTGGGTCGGCCTCCCGGCGCCCCCGGCGCACAGAACGGGGCAGGGAAGGGCAGAGTTTGGGTCTAGGGTGTAGGGCCGGGTGCAGCGATGGGAGCCCCAAGGAGTGAGCACAGGCAAGGTCTGGTTATAATTATCTACTCTCCTCCCACCCCTGCCACCTTCCTTGAGACTTCGTGCTCTTCTCCCACCAGGCATCCTGCTTCTGCAGCCTTGGTCCGTCTGTGCCAGCTCAAGCCCGCAAGGCCTCCAATGAGCACGAGAATGCAGAACCCTCCTGTCCTCTCTCCTTCCTCTTACAAACGCCATTCTCCGGAGAGACCCTCTCAGTCCCTCCAGCGCTCTTTGCCCCTGAGTCCTGGTCCACAGCAGCCTTGCGGGGCCTGGAGCCCCGGGGGTAATGCCAGCGAAGCAGCAGGAGGAAAAGCACAGGGGAGCCGCTCCTAAAATCCGGATCTCGGGGCCCCAGCTGGGCACTGGTCCTCACAATACCCGCTTTGCCATCGAGCCAGGACCTGGAAGCACGGGTATGCTCTGCGGGTTCTGGTTTTGGACGGCCACTCGCGCCCCTCCCACAGGCTTGCCGCGTGTGTAGCTCCCACTGAACTCACTGCTCCCTCCTGCTTGCAACGGGCCGTTCCCGCTGGCCGGAGTCCCGCAGGGGGCTCGCCTGGTGGGCTTGCCGATGAAAAATGAGCCTCGCTGTACATCCTACAAATCCACGGCCTCGCCTGAAAGCTCACAAGACTCGTGGCCAGGAACTGCAACTGGGTGAAAGCCCGATCACAGCAGAGGAGAGCCTCCCACAAAGGGCTGTTCAGGAAGGGCGGGGCCCCTAGTGGCCTGCCTGCTGCCAGAGAGGCTGCTCCCAGCTGAGCCCGAATCTGTCCTGTTCATCAGTCTCGTTG
>RCUC01137726.1:0-29958 GCA_003697995.1 Taxidea taxus jeffersonii
ACATACAAAGAGCAAATTTTTGAATAAATAACTATCATTTGTCAAAGAAACCAAAAACTAAGGGAGTCCAACTTATAGATCTGACAGAATTCACTATGAAGGTTTTAAAGGGAGCAACTAGTTACCATTAATAGTGAAAGAGCAGTGATGACATTTTTTGATCATTTCCTACATATGAGAACTATGAAAGCACTTATGGGAACTGCCTCACTAAATCCTCATAACAATTAAGGTCTATTATCACCATTTTACAGATCAGGAAACTAGGGCTTCTCACAAAGTCATGCAGATTTTCTGAGATCACATGCAAGAACAGCAATCTGGATCTACCCAATGTGAAGCTGAAGCCTGTGTTCCTGACCAGCAAGCTATACTGCTTAAAATTAGAAACTGAAGCTCAGTATCCCCAAATCTACTGCTCATTCCATGTGCTATGGAGCCCAGGATAGGCACTATCAATATAATGCAGCTTATTAGAAACTAGAGTCAAAAGACTTCCCATTCTCCTTTTAAAGTCTTCCCACTTCTACTATGAGACTAGGCCATAATAAGGGTCTAGTGACATTTCCCTTGTTCCCCAAGTGTCCAGTGCCCCACACATTATTTCCAGATGAGATGCCCATCTAAGGTTAAAACATTCCTCTGATGGTACCCACTGGAACTATCATTTGGTTGGGTGACCGTGAGTCTTCTGTTATCTTTCTCAGATAACAGGATCCTTTAATTCCATTCTATTACACGTTTTGAAAAAGCCCATAAAAGATGATCCTGTAAGTGAGAATTTCATACGTTATGACTAGAAGTAGAAGAGATAATGAATTGAAATATCAAAATAAGGGCAACAGAATGGATCTACCAGAGTTTGGAAGCAAACTGAACACTCATCATGTTTTCTTGTGATCTATTTTATTCCTAAGTGATATGTTTTAGATATTCATCCAAAACCTGAACACATGAACTTTAAATGTAGCAATGGTAGAAAAACCTTGATGAACCAAGATCCAAGTGGCAAGTGCATATCACTCAAAGCTCTCTACAGTGTGAAGATATCTGCTCACAACGTGGCAGTGTGTGGGCAACAGTTTCCATCTGACTGGCATTTACAGTTTATGACAAATATGGGGAGCGCAGTTTTCTGTATGCATGGTCAAACTGAGAGACATTAAGGGTCCACTTTGCTTCACATATTTCAGGCATCAATTAATTAAAGTTGACTACTCCCTTTAAAGGACTTAATTACAATAAAGATATAATGAGAAGGAAAAGGCAATTTTTTTTTCTGAAAAGGAATTGATTTTAAATATACACAGTAAGTTAGAGAACAAATGGATGGTTACCAGAGGGGTAACCCTCTGGTAGAGAGGGGTAACCAGTGGGTAGAGAGATGGATAAAAAAGGTGATGGGGATTAACGGGTGCACTTATCATGATGAGCACTGGGTAATGTATGGAATTGTTGAATCACTATTTTGAGTACTAGAAATTAACACCATTGATTATTGATGCTAGAATTAAAATTAAAGCTTTAAAAAATTATAGTAGGATGTCCACTTGAAGAATGAACTGAAATAAAGTTAGTTACTAAACAAGTGTGGTTGAAATACTGAGAGGATCTACCAAGGCATCATCTATGAAGTATTCTCATTGGAAATATTAAAACTGAATGTAGTCAATCCTTTAGATCCAATTTTTAGTTTACAAGTATTGGGGGGAATAGAGGAACAAAGTAAAGGACACCAGCAAAAAGAAACCGGAAAAATGCAGAGTACAGAATATGTTATAAGATGCTTGACAAGTTTCGTCAACAAGTCAACGGCAAGAAAAAGTAAGAGGAAGGAGGAGGCGAAATTATTCTGAATTTTAAAAAACTTTGAGTGATAAAACCAAATGCAACGAGTGGGAACTGGTTTGAACCAGATTCAAACAAACTAGCCACAGAAAGTCATTTTGAGCTATATGAGAAATCTGGATATAGACTATGGTACTAGAGTCTATGAAGGAATGATTATAAAGTTTCCAGGTGTGATAATACTTAAGTTATGTAAGCAAAGGTCCCCTTTCCTTGACATGCATGTTGAAGTAGTTTGGAGCAAATGTCAGGTCTAAAATTTGTTTTAAAATAGGTCATCAAACTCCTCCAAAGATAGTATAGCAAATTACAGTAAAATGCTTGCAACTGACAAATCTGTAATGATGATATTTAGAAAATTCTCTTTTGTTTATGATGAAATTCATAGTGAGAAGTATTATTTAAAGAGACTCTAAGAATGCTAGATGTATAAAACTATTATATAGTTTTGAATTGACATGAATTATAAAATACATTGTTGAAAATTTTAACAGGAAAGACATGTAAAATTATACTTTTGAAAGAACTGACATTTTACTCAAATTCATTTATATCATTTGATTAAAATTTTGTTAAATGTTAATTACTTGTTTGGCCCACCAAGATATATTTTCCTTCAGTTTGTCTTCAACATTTTAATGCGTGAGGTTTAATCATTGCTTAAATTAAGTATTAGCTATTCTTGGAACACTACAAGGGAAATGCAACTAAAAGTTATTGTCACGATTATGAATTAAACCTTACATTTACTGACATTTCCAAACTCAGAGGTAGCTATTTGCTATGCCATATATATAGTTACTTAGGATGAAAATCTGTCACAGTTAGAGTCAGGGCCCAGAGGTACAGTAAATGTCCTAATTATCTCCCAACTCCAACTCACTCACAATTCTTCCAGTTTCCTTTAGATGACAAGATTTAATATGTACATCGGAAAACTCTGAAATGACTTAAAATTCTTAGAAAAATATTCTTTCAATTTAACGAAATTTTAACTTTGTGTTTTCCAACCACAGCTGAAAAATATATTCTAATTCCCAACAGATCAAGTAATCTATCTTGGTGTACACAACGAAAAGGTGAAGATCACTTGGAATAGGTTCACACCTGTCCAGTCAGCCCTCAAAAACAAACTGCTTCTTCAGCCCCCTGCCTCAAGTTTCTTCATCCAATTAAGTCATTATTCTATTCAGAGTAGACCCTAAAATCCATCCCTCAGAGGGCACAGCAGAGCATAAAAGAAAATGGGCAATTACTTCAGGTTTCCAAATGTAAACACTAAAACTGAGTCAGTGAGAATGCTCACTGACCTAGCAAAAATTCAAATATAATTATTTCCTTCTCAGCCAGTGGCATTATTTGAAGGATAAAGGAAGTCACTGTTGCGCCATAAAGGCCATCGAAATGATTCAGCTCCTACAAGAAGAGTAAATTGGTCACCACCAGAACCATTTACAGGAGTATGCAGCACATTGCAGACAGAAGTCACTCAAGGAAATTTCAGAGTGGCTCTGGAAAGCTCCCCCAATATCAGTAACCTGGGCTATTCCCGAATTTCTAATAAAGAGAAAGCCACAGACGGTGCATTGCTAGGACGTAAGATGATACAGTGCAAACCACGTACTCCAAACAAATACAATTTACCGATATTTTAAGGTATCTCCAGGCTGCTTGGAGGATTCTAAAGAACACTTGATTTCCCCAAAGACCAAAGGCTCTGGATTTCTGCAGCTCAGTGAAGCAGGCATGATTTTGCTTCTAATCAGAACTGAAAACTTTTGACCAGGGATGCCCTAGTGAAATCCATGAGAGTAGGAACTGATGATAGGACATTTACGGGTCCAAGCATAATGTCGGTTGAGACTGATTTCTGATAAATAAAATATTAATAAAATTTACAACATACAAGATGAAAGGTTTCAGAAGTCTGAGATTCATGACTAATTCTCTCAAGGCTTCATTTGTGAAAGTTCCGTTTTTAGGTCCTATTTTTTTTTTCCTCCAAGGATATTTCTCACTACTAGTAAAACAAGTTACATTGTACATGGTAAGATAATATTCTACTTATTTATAAAGCAGAGGTCTCCTAGTTGTGATATGTAAAAGATAACATCTCACAGAGAACATAACCACCATCAGAAAAATGAGATTTATTCTCACATCCATCTAGCATTTAGAAATTGGGTGTTTGAAGCATCAGAAGTACAAAACCTGGTGCTTTCAGAGGAGATTTGTTTTCTCCTAATCAACCCCAAAGATTAATGTCACAGCAGCATAACATCTAAGAATTAGAAGGAATCATCTTCAAATAGCTATCATCTAAACATACCCTTCTAGACAAAAAAATAAAATTGATCAGCATTTGCAATCCTTTTAATGTTGAGCCCCTCTGGAGTAAAATTTCTAAAGGTAATGGTAATATTTCTATTCTCTTATCCCTGATGAAGCTATAAAACGACCGATAAATTCAGGTACTTTCTATGTCAACGTGAAAATATACTTATGCATATTTCAGGAAAAAAGTCTGTATGGACTCTTTGTTTTCTCATGATAAAAACACCAATAACCCACCGAGAATTTATATTTTGATAACTTTTCTTGTCTAATTTTAGAGAGAAAAAATAATTAATTCTCAACAAAAAGAAATGGCCAGCAAGTGAACTGAACCACAAATGTCAAAAAAAAAAAAAAAACCACACAGAAATGTCACTGGACTTTTAACTCTTGGAAATTTACAATGGAAATATATAAAGGATTTGGCTATAACAGTCTTATAATATTCAAAAGCTATTTAATGCTCAAAGGTCTTAAATGACAGTATATCTTTGCAATAGTGAATCGAATAGAAAAATTCATATTCCTATTCAGCTTAAAATGCCTTTAGATTCCCTTCTAAATATAGATCTAATATTCAAACATCTACCTAGTAAATACAGTCTTCAAATATGTAAAAAGAAAACTCCAATTATACTTCTTTGATTTAGAACTCTGAATTCCAAAAAAGGAATCTAATAATACTCTAGTCCTCAGGCAACTATTAATTTAGTGTTTCACTTTGGCTGGGACTTTAGACCCTTCTCTGTCAGGCTAGAGTTTCTTTTCTTGAGCTACGCAGACCATCTAGTACATTACATTACCGTAGCATCACGATACTCTAAATTTCATTCCAACCTGGCCATATATGAAACACAATGCACAGTGATAGAGATTCATTTAAAATACCAACACCACCGAATGATTTTAGGTTTTTTTGTTTTGTTTTTTTCTCAATTGTTGTCCAGAAAGCACATCCAAGAGGCCTGCAAAGTAAATCTCATTTTTCATTCTTTTAGCGGGGCCAACTAGAGAAGCTTATTAAACCAATGCAGCCACTTTTGCTAGGAGGGGAAAGGAAGAGGGTCCCCAGCTTGGTATCATGAGGTATGGTTAAAATGAACACCACACACTTACCATCTCTCTCAGAACAGACACTCCAAGAGTATCCACAGTACCTGCATCTCAGTATTTTTTTTTTAACTGCCTCGTTGAGGTTTAGTCCATAAAATGACAGCACGAGGAAAAGCCAGACAGGAAGCATAATGAGCAACGCCCAATGCCATGTTCACTTACCTACAAAAAGAAAGAGCAAAGGTTTAAAAGGCTCTAATCACGACTATCTCCCCACATGTCTACTAATTAGCTTTGACTTAAAGCAGATTATGCGATAGAGAAAAAGACAAATATAACCTTGAGGCCTTTAATAACAACATTTGAAAACAGACAGTCCCTCCTCCCTTCTGTAGCAGATACAAGATGATTGGATACAAGAGTGGAGTCATTATTTTCTTTATGATGAGTTGGTAAGTCAATTCCTCTACCGTGTAGTGACGAGCAGATATGGCAGTAGAACAGTGAGAGACACAGCAATCGCTGGAGATCTAGAGGGTGTCTCCCCAGGCAGGCTCTGATGATTATTACTAGATCAGTTGCAGCTCTCTCTTCATAGGATAAAATGGTGCTAGTTATTGCTAGGATTTTGCCAACGATCTCCTAGGCAACTGACAGCTTAAAAAGCCATAAATAGAGCAGCAAACACCATCATTTTGCCCTTACCCACTTCAGGGTGCACATTTGCAGGGGTAGGTTTTAGCATGAGCACCCATCTTGACCCGAACCATAGGGAATGTCTAAAATACGGATGCACCAAGGACACCGAACTAGCAGGGGCGAAAGGAACCTAAATAAATGAGCTAGCTCTCTATCCCTGAACCATATTAACAGCTAATATCTGGGCTAGTCTCATGTGCCAAGTACCAAAGCATTGTACACGCACAAACTCATTTTATTTTTTAAAACAAGTCTTTGAGGGAAGAACTGGTATTATTCTCATTTCCTGTCCATCAATAAGTTAAGAAACAAAAAATTTCAAAAACTTGCTCAAAGCCGCATGGCCAGGAGTGACAAAGCTAGAATAAAGAGATGTATTTTCTATTGTCATCAACTCAGATTTCACAGATTCCTGAGTCAAGATATCAAGTTCTTTCCCTCCTGGGATTCATTTTGACATGTTACTGAAAGAATGAGGAAGTCTGTAATTGTGCGCGTCAGAAAACATCAAAATGACAATACGGTTTTACAGCTGTTTTCTGTAAGATAAAGAACATCATTCCATTAGAATAAAGTATTAACAATACAAGCTTGATAGAAATAAAATGCTTCCATAGATCAAAGTTTCCAAGTATCAGATCACTATCTGAACTTGGACTGGTTCTGTAAAACTGGCCTCACGAAAGAGCCTTCAGGGATTGTTTATAGGATTGATAGTTGGTATATTAAATGGCATATAATAGATCCATAACAGGAGGGGCGCCTGGTGGCTCAGTGGGTTAAGCCTTTGTCTTCCGCTCAGGTCATGATCTCTGGATCCTGGGATCTAGCCCAGCATCGGGCTCTCTGCTCAGCAGGGAGTCTGCTTCCCCCTCTCTCTCTGCCTGCCTCTCTGCCTACTTGTGATCTCTGTCAAATAAATAAATAAAATCTTTAAAAATACATGTATATATATATATGTATGTAAAAATACATTATATATATATCCATAACAGGACCTTTCTTAGTCAAAGTGTCTTACTTCCTTTCAAAACACCCCTATGTGCTTCCCCCAGAGCGATAGCTATTCCTCTATTTTTGGAATGCTTTTTGAAGTTATATTCAGACATACAAATTCTACAAGACAGTGGTCTCATTACTTTATGGTAACATTTTTTACTAAAAACCGTATTACTTGATGGGAATAGTTCTTTACCTAGTGCCCAATAACATTTTCAAAAATCAAATCCAGGGGTGCCTGAGTGGCTCAGTGGGTTAAAGCCTCTGCCTTCAGCTCAGGTCATGATCCCAGGGTCCTGGGATCGAGGCCCGCATCGGGCTCTCTGCATCTCGGGGAGCCTGCTTCCTCCTCTCTCTGCCTGCCTCTCTGCCTACTTGTGATCTTTCTCTGTCAAATAAATAAATAAATAATTTTAAGAAAAAATCAAATCCACCCTTACAAAGTATGTCCATTCATTAAAGTTATCACCCAGAATAACTGGCGTGTAGGCAGACGATAATTAGAGCTGTACATATGCATCTATATATCAAGGCAAGTTATCTCTGGGACATGCATTGTACTTTCTAGAGTGAAGATTACGAAGGCAAAATAAGTCTTTGAATGTTCTGGCGTGCATGTGGTTTTCTCCTCCACTAACGTCCTTCTCATTGAGGCCAATCACAGAAAGGACCTAATTCAATTGAGAGTCATTGATTACCTACTGTGTGCCAAGTACAAGGCTAAGCATTTTTATACATCAGCCAAATGTCCCTTGGTAAAAATCCTCTTTACAAAATGACTCTTATTTTCAGCTAAGGAAAGAGAGACTTAGAAATGTAGAATGAAAGGCCAAGAGCTAACATGGCCATTCACTGGGATTTGCAGCCCAGGTGTCTAGACCATAAGACATTCTCTGGACCACCGTCCTCCATCTAGCTGCAGGACTGACCATCTGCTCTTTATAAGGACAATGTGAGACAGGGGTCTATTGAGTGGAAACATTTTTCATTAAAAGGGAGAAAATAACATTCATCAGGCCTAGTCACCTTCTTTCTTAGGATTTGTATTTTAGATCTCTGTCCTACTCAAATTTACTGTTCTGGATACCTCCTGAATGCTCTGGAGAGAAATTAGACCTGTATGCTCACATGCCACTTCTATTTGAAACAGAAATGATCAAAATTGTCCCAACTTTATCTTGTCTCTTTTGTGCCCTAAATTTGTTAGCAAGAGAAGGCTAGCCATTGACGGAAGTCTGGGGTGGGTATTTTGTCACTATGGCTCTAACTTCCACTACTGAGGAATTAGAGCAGGAATCGGACAGGAAAAGGAGTCAGACTAAGGAATAAAAAAACGCAGCTCCAAAAGTTGTGTTTTTCATGAATTCTACAAGACTAGAAGGTAATTGTTGTGATACAAGAATAGCACTAATGACACCTGTGCCTCACTGTGCTAAAAAAATGTTCCATTCTGGAATTGCATAATAAAAGCTATTAGCAGCTAGAAGATGGAGGTTTAGTGCATCTTATAGAGATTATCTTTAATACAGGAGTGGTTTTATGCAAATCGCTGTTCACATGTCTCAGAACCTTATTTTCAAAGCATCTGCAGATGATGACACATGGCTTCAGCTCGTTATGCACATTCAGAAGACCTCAACTCTGCAGAATATCGGAATGATAAACCCCACCTGCCCCAGGACCTGAGTGCTTCCCTGCTTTTTACCTGCCACTTCCCCTGCCATTCATACAACCATCAGCAGCACAGAGGTGAAGAATGTTTTTTTTCTTAACAGCAGGAGACTGGGCAAGTTGAGTAGTGTACAGACTGGTTTCCATTCTAAACAAGGATTCAAATGTTCCTGGTAGTGACAGCATTTCTGAGATACTTAAAGGTCTTGACCCTCAGTGTAAAGAAATCTTGGGCATAGACCTACTGGGTCAAGTCGGAAACAGCCAGCCTGGAATGATCTATGCTCTGGAAGCATTAGCAGCACTCCATGTAGAGCAGAGCGTGTCCATCTTCACTGTGGGTGACACCCGGGGAGCTCACCCTTCATGCGCAGAGACACAAATCACTGGTTTCAGAGAACTTTCACCTTTGCCATCAGTTCAAGTAAGTATCCCATGCAGACATCAGTCTGAGTCTTTCCCTGCATAGAGAAAGGTCATACTCACCCCCCACGGAGGCCAGGGCAGTAAATAAAGACAGAAAAATGAAAAAACAAGAATTGAATAGGGTTGTTTTGCACCAGTTTTCTTAGCGTAGTGATTAGAAACCAACACGCACTCCGATCTTGAGCTCTTTTTGCCCCCAACATCAAGCAGTGCAATATTTCTTAGAATTTTTTTTTAACTAAAGAATAAAAAATTCTGAAAGGAAATATTTATCCAATTAATGAAAAAACCCTACTGGTTTTAAATGTTAAAGTTACCCCCCAAGTGGGAAAGTGTCATACTGTATATGCCAGGGGTTATTTTCACACTGAGAAAATAGCAAAAAGATCTTTCCATGGGAGAAAGGAAAATTCTTAAGCAAAATCAATTATTCATTGCAACACAAGGAAAATGATTTTGCTGCTGGCCTAGGATGCTATCAATAATTTCCTAGCTGTAGACATTCTGAGTCTCCTAATTTAATGGGAAGATGATTCTTTCAAAGATTTCTAACAATCTAGAAGAACAGTTCCTTAGGGAATTGAATTTTATACAACAATATTACAGACTACAGTTTTGATGCAGACAAGGCAAATATTAGACTTAAAAAAACTGTTATTTGGGACATGTGGGTGGCTCAGTCAGTTAAGCGTCTGCCTTCGGCTCAGGTTACAATACCAGAGTCCTGGGTTACTGGTTGGCTATACTGGGGGAGATCTGGGCAATTCACCTGAGATAAACTAAAAATAGAAACAAGGAGACACAATTATTTCCTTAATTTAAGTAATTCATATTTACTACTTTTTTAAAAATTTATTTATTTATTTATTTACTGGAGAGAGAAGGAACACAAGCAGGGGTGGGGCAGAGGGAGAGGGAGAAGCAGACTCCCTGCTGAGTAGGAGGGAGCCTGACATGGGGCTTCATCCTAGGACTCTGAGATCACTACCTGAGTGGAAGGCAGATGCCTGACCAACTGAGCCGCCCAGGTGCCCCCACGCTTATTACTTTTCATGGCAAACATAAACTGAAGAGTTTTCTCATAATGAACTTTAGTGTTAAAAATAATAGCTGTGTCTTGGGGCGCCTGGGTGACTCAGTGGGTTAAGCGTCTGCCTTCGGCTCAGGTCATGATCTCAGGGTCCTGGGGTGGAGCCCCGCATTGGGCTCTCTGCTCAGCAGGGAGCCTGCTTCCCCCTCCCTCTCTGCCTACTTGTGATCTCTCTCTCTTTCTCTGTCAAATAAATAAATAAAATCTTTAAAAAAACAATAGCTGTGTCTCAATTCATGGCATAAGGACTTAATCATCAAAGAAATCTGAACTTGTGGGGCGCCTGGGTAGCTCAGTCATTAAGCGTCTGTTTTCAGCTCGGGTCATGATCCCAGGGTCCTGGGATCGAGCCCCACATCAGGTTCCCCATTAAGCGGGGAGCCTGCTTCTCTCTCCCACTCCCCCTGCTTATGTTCCCTCTCTCACTGTCAAATAAATGAATAAAAATCTTAAAAAAAAAAAAAAGAAATCTGGACTTGTTTCAAGAGGGTTCACACATACCTCTATTAATGTCTAAGCTAGAGGTCTGTCTCCCTCAGGAAATTGCTGATCACCGCTGGAGAGCTGCTTGTTCACCTTTGTGTCTGTGGTGTCTCAAGCAACACTTGGCCCACAGGGTGTGTTCCGTAACTGAACAAACACACATCTAGGTGTGAGGTGCTAAAATGGGCACAAAGATGATAAGATATGGCTACTACTCTCAAAACTTTTAAACTAGTTGGGGAGGGAGTGCCTGACTGGCTCAGTCGGTGGATCATGTATGTCATTCTAGATCTCAGGGTCGTGAGTTTGAGCCCCATGTTGGGGGTAGAGTTTACTTAATTTAAAAAAAAAAAAAAAGCTAGTTAGGGATAATAAAGCATAAAAAGCCAACTACCAGTCAGGATTCTACTTTGTAAGCGGTTAACTGCTCTGATGGTAAGCACTATCATCTGTGAGTGTTCAGACCAAGAAGAGACCACACTCCTCTGGCCGAAGAAACCTGGGAGGTTTCTTTGAGAAAGTGAAATTCAAAGGAGATAAAAACCGAAGGGGACAAGTCTTCAGAAGCTGAGGGATGTTTGGCTAAAATGGGGGTTAGTGTTAAGAAGGAAGGGGTGGTGAAAATGAAAAATGGGCCCAAATGTTAAAGTCAAATGACTTCAAACTGGTAACATACCAACCTCCCCCTAAATATGCTTTCCCATTTGCCTTCTACATACTGTGAAAAATTAGAAACTCCATCTGTATAATATTTTAAAAGTAGTGCATAGCATTCACGGAAGGGGAAACATTTGCTTTTTAACAGATGATCTTATGTATAGCACCAACTCAAGTAGTAGTAAGAAGCAATTATTACAGAATTAGAATAGCCTTAAAACATATATCTAGATTAGTCAGCAGATTGACATAATAAAAATCGTCCCCCCCCCCCAAAAAAAATGCTCATCGGGGATGATATTCAAATTTTAATTAGCTGTAAGGTTCAGGCATGAAGCAATCAAAATGGCCCCCAGAGCATCAGAATGGGGCCTGGGCTTCACCTGGTGGATTATCAGCCCCTAATTCTAGCACTGCTTTGCTCAAAATTGCCCACTATCAGATGCAAGATCAATTCAAAAAACATTTCTCTCACACACACACCCCAAACAAGGACCTCTAGTGCTCTGCCTGACTGCCGCACATCCGTGAGTACAGACATCTGTGAGGCTGTACAATGATAAAGGAACTTGAACTCCATGTCTGCCAGGCATACTGGTCTGGCCTGACACCGTCACCTCACACATGTGAACCTACTTCGTCACCCACCACATCAGGATAAGGATATGCAGCCCACCCCAAAGCTCCGAGGACTAACGGAGATACTATAAAGGAACATTCTGTGTAATTTGCAGCACCCTATTCAAACATAAATTTTCAAAGACTAAAAATTACCAAAACTTAACTATCAATGCTGGTCTTTGCCTCTCTGCTCTCTTATTTCAGAAAGATCTCCTTCCACCCCAGGCCCTCCTGGAGAAGTGGGCCTAGACAGCCATATTAGTACCAGATACCCCCAAACCCACCCAGAGTTGACTGGAGCCAAGAGGGATACCTGCTCAATGCTAGCCCAAGTTGAGCTAAAAATGTTGAGACCCAGTCAGTCCACCATTGGAGGAGGAGGTGGCCATTATGGGACGCTATATATGGGGCCCTGTGGAAGGGAGTGAGTGAGAAGAAAAGTCTATCCAAAAAAAAAAAAAATATATATATATATATATATACATACATATGTATATGTATATATATACAACCACAAAGCAGAGGAACAGAGGAAGGTCAAGACTGAGATCATACAGCTCAGAGAGACAAAAGAGCCACCTGACAGCTTCCCTATGTGTCAGGGAGATAGTGCTATTTTCTTGCACTTCAATTCCCCAGTATCCATTCCTTTCATGCTTTGGAAATAAGTTCCTTCCTATCTGAGCTTTCCTGAGTGGGTTTCTCCTCGTTGAAGCCCAAAATGAACAGAGAAAACACAAAGCAAATTGAGGTCCTTTTTTCTCTCCCTCGCTGTCTATCAACCTTGCTCTGTGATGGTCCTTTCTTTTTTTTTTTTTTTTTTTAAAGATTTTTTTTATTTATTTGATAGACAGAAATCACAAGTAGGCAGGGAGGCAGAGAGAGAGGAGGAAGCAGGCTGTCCGCAGAGCAGAGAGCCCGATGCGGGGCTCGATCCCACGACCCTGGGATCATGACCTGAGCCGAAGGCAGCGGCTTTAACCCACTGAGCCACCCAGGTGCCCCTGTGATGGTCCTTTCTTCTCTGAGATCACCCCTAAACTGCTCTCCACATAAAGAAAATAGTCACCAGAGGATGAAGTATGCCACTAGCCTAGGTATAGGTTTCTGAGTTGCTTATAACTATGTCAACCTAACTGAATCAGAAATTTAACAACAATGAAAACAGCAAATAAATAAAGGTACATCTAACAAGCCACTTCTCCCAGATATTTCATATAAAATGTCAAAATTTACTCTAAAGAATTGTATGCTTGGTTGAGGACCCTAACCGCTCTTTAAACAGGCTCTAAAACAACAAGACTGTTAATCTTTTCTTTTTAAAGAGAAGACTACTCTCATTAAATAATTGTAAATATGTCACACTTCCAGCTAAACAGGTTTAATAATAAATGAGAATACTAGACCACCACTATTTATTTATTCAAAACATTCGGACCAGGAGCCTACAATAGGTAACGTATCATGCTAGACATTCTGGGGTGATACAGATATGAACATATCCAGAAAGCAGCTGACATCATAGGCCAAACAAGGACAAAAATGATTAAACTGGAGGTGCCTGGGTGGCTCAGTGGGTTGAGCCTCTGCCTTCAGCTCAGGTCATGATCTCAGGATCCTGGTATCGAGCCCTGAATCGGGCGCTCTGCTCAGCGGGGAGCCTGCTTCCCCCTCTCTCTGCCTGCTTCTCCACCTACTTGTGATTTCTCTCTCTGTCAAATAAATAAATAAAATCTTTATTTTAAAAAAATGATTACACTGCTCTCCAGTTTTCTTATTACTTAGGGAATCAAGTGCAAGTGCAGGAAGCATTGGCCATAAATGCTCCCCAGCAGGTCCAGCCTTTGCACATTAAACAGGGTCTAGTCTGGCCTGGCTTGAGATGAAGGTGAAATTAAGATTTTACAAGAAAGCAATATATCCCCAAAGAGGATCATCATGCTCACCTAGGACCTTTCCTGGCCCACCAGAAGGACAGAATATAATTTTTCCAAAATAAATGAGTGCTAGGTTTACTAAACTAATGTTTCATTAGTTCAGTAGTAGAGTACTTTGATAGAATCATAAATCATAATTTAAATGGCAGCACCTTAGAGTTCTAAGAGGCTGTTTGTATCCAGGGGTTCACAACCACCAGTGTCCCTTAGCAAGGCCAAGTTCTATTCTCAAAGGAAAGAGCTACAGGATTCATGGTTATAGCAATGACACAGGAGAAATCCTTCTTTCCTCCTATTCTGTTTTGCTTAGAGTTAGAAGTCACAGTAAGCCCCTAAACAGAAAACTAGAAGCATACCAACTGTCAAACGCAGACCAGTAATAATGTGTCATTATACTGGGAGAGACGATTGGGCCCCACAATGTGCCAGCAGAGTGCTCGTGCTAGATGAACACCAGTGAATAAAGTAAATATATGCTCTGCCTTCGGGGAGCAAGAAGCCAATATACATGCCAGTCAGGACTGACTAGTCAGTGCTCACAGTGAGGCTCGCTAGGGCAGGGGTAATGTGATACATAGGGAACCAGAATCTAGATTAATGGGGAACCCCTTGGGAGCAACTACTTAAGGTAGCCAAGGAGGAGGTGAAATGTACAAGGTCACCTTAATCCAACAAAGGACTTAATTCCACAACCCTGAAGAAGACCAGTTTCCACAAAAGCGTAGGATGTTGCTTTATCTTGAGCCAGATGTTTGTAAGGGTGTATCTGGAAAGGAGAAAATATCAAGCACCCTTTGCCCAAAGAGGAGGAAAAGCTACTTCTCACATAGTTTCATATGACTAAGGGGCTAAGTATTGAACCTGTTCTACTAAATCTCACTTCATCTTCACAATCCCACCAGTTTCACAAGTGAGGAAACTGAGGGTCAGAGTGGATCAGATAACTTGCTCAAGATTACAGACAGCTGGGGGACTTAGAGCCTGGGGATGCTCTATCCCAAAGCTCTTCCCATTGACCACATTTTCCCAAGATCTGGACTCATTACAGAGCTCTAAGAACAGCATTATTCCTTCTCGCATCTGTTTTTAGGAAGAAAAATTCTCCATTATGATGCACTTGGGTGATCGCTAAATTGACATGTTGGCATGTTGGTGCCTGGTGGCAGTGGGTAGAGAGGGTGAGAAAAGATTTGGCAAAGCAAGAAGAGTCACATCATTTTATCGATAGGAATATTTTGTTACAGTCCTTCAAACTGTAGGCCCTTGACCCGTCCAAGTCCAACTTTGCAGTGACAAGTCTGGACAGGAGGTTACCCAGAGCTCCGCCAGCAGAGACCTACGGAGCAGCGGGGGAGCCGAAAGACTGGGGTTAGCAGAGATGGTTTCCAGCCCTGAATTTACCCCCAGGAAAGGAAACAGGGTGCTGGGAATGCAGACCCGTAAAAACGCAGCTAGCTTTTACACAGACGCTTTGTACCATCTTGTGCCCCATGTATGTATTAGCTACACCAAAAGCTTAACTAAGTTTTTATTAACAGAACGTGACCCTGTTACCACTTTAAGTGGTCACACTTTAAGAGTCTGCTTTCCCTTACACAGCTGGTCTCCCAGGATGGCTGGGAATCACACAAAATTTGATATTTGGAAGTACTCTGTAAGATGTAAAATATACGCCCGGTCCAGAACACGGTTTTTCACAAGAAATGAAGAGGAGTGCATTCTGGGTAAGAACAATTAAGATGACTCCCAAGGGTACCCGGGGACCAACCACTGGAGATTCCCTCTTTAGTGTGCAGGGGAGCGTACTGGCTAAGGACAAGGCTGAGCCGGAGGACCACCACATTAGCTAGCTGGGTAACCGCTGACCAGCTGCTCAACCTCTCTGAGCCCCCCCATGCCCAGCCCAGCCTAAGAATACTGCTATGTCTCAGGGATGTCATGAAGCCTAAGTGGCATAATTCATTTGCTAAGCAAAGTCCTAGAACATAGCAAAATGTGATAAATATTTGCTATTAATTAGAATAGCCAAAACACCTTAGCCAAATGCCACACCATCTTAGAGGTCCCCTGAGTCAAATCTAAATCTAAAGCCTGGGACAAGAAAGAAATCATGGAAGAAATTATTTCACTGTCGCCAGAAGTTTCTGGTATAGTCATCAAATAATTTATGTAAAATTCACTTACTTTCCTATCTGCAAATAACACGGTGCGTACCAGCAAATGTCAAGAGCGAAAAAATAGCAAGCTCCTATTCCCTAAAAAATGAAACACGCAGGGCGACTTCTAAAAGAGCTAAACAGTTGCTGTTCCAGGCTCCATCCCAGTCACAGGCTCTCTGGCATTAGCACGACATACTTCAAAGACCCAGGCAGAGGCACTGAGCAGGGTTCTGCACACTTAACGCTTTATAAGAATCACCTGGGGCACTTGTTAAAAATCCAGGTTCCCATCCCTACCACAGAATCCCTGAATCTGAACTTCAGGGGAGAGGCCTGAGAATGTGTGCCCCAAAGGAGTCTCACGGTCCTGCCTGTTGGGGACATGCGGCACACACTGGCCTCGCTGACTGCTAGAGACTAGTCAGTATTTGGTTTCCACTTTCCCCTCCCTTCCAAGCCCCAATCTCACTGTGTGGGAAAGCACTCTCTCCAGCTTCCTAGACAAACACACAACATTAGTTAACCCCAATGACAGGAAGACTATTTTCACCTGAAGACTACCAATGGCTTGAATACAAATTTGATTGGAAACAGCTTTTAATTATCCAAGTCGAGGTGCAAATCTGGTTTACGATGCCTGTAGGCATTTTGATAATTCACAACTGATCCAAAAGGATAAAAGGACCCAGCCCCAGTTTTGCTGGGAAGTACTGGATGGCTTCCCAATCCCCTCTTTGGCTCACTTCCCAGCCTCCTTTTGACCTGGTTCCCTCCTGCCTCAGGGATAGGAAATTAAATTTCTCCCCTCACCTCTCCATCATAATAAGCCTTTCCTGTAGATGCTAGAGAATACAGTAAGAGAATCTTGCCTTTGCCTCCCTCCTTGCTGTAGGCATAAAAATAAAGAAAAACAAGGTTGCCATATCTAAGGAACCGAGAGGAGCCCTTGGTCCAGACCCACTGCCCTGGGTGAGACATTAAATGACAGGGTCCAGCAAAGAGGCTGACAAAGTTGCTTGTGTGTCTCCAGGCTTCTTGTAATACAGACAAGATCCATCCAGAAACTCACTTACAACCTCTCAGACTGTCTCATCTATCTAAGGCTCCGGGCAGGGGCTACAGGGAATGCCATCTATGTTGCAGAACCTGAAGGCCAACCATGGCTGAACAACTCATCAAAGGAAAGGAGAAACAGAGATTTGTTCCAGAGAGTTGGAGGAGGGAGATCACTTCCCGTTTGCCAAACTGCAAAACACTGGAGAAACCTACCTTGCTCTGGCCCCTCATGTTACCAATAGGGAAGGTGCCTCTCTGAATTCTGCAATCTTTAAAGGGATTCTCAGAGAGGATGCGACTTGACCAACAGCTAACAACAAGCCTGGGCATTCATCCCAGGTATTCTACTTCTATATCATCTCAGTATTCTACTTCTATATAAGCCAACAAATGTATATGCAACAACTCCGGTGTTCTGGTAGTGGGATACACAGAGAAAAGGACTGAATCATTGTCTTCAAAGAGCTTATAGTATCATGTTAATTTCATTATACCCACCATGGTCCGAAAAGGCCTGGAATCATAAACATAACGCTCGGAAATATGAATGCCCTCAAAGCCAGGTGTATGCAGGAGCAGAATGATGGGTTAAAGAGGCAATCAGTGATGAGAAATCTCTTTGTCATGAAGTGAGAGGGTGTTGCGTTCTGATTGTGGGTCTCCATTTCAGCACTTTTGTCAACCCAAAATCACAGAACTCAATGACAGAAAATGGTGGGCCAAGTTCCAAGCCCAGATCTATGGATTTCAAATCCCATTCCCACTCTGACCTGCACAGGAATAAAAAAAAATTATGAAATCAAGAGGCATTTCAATGGAGTAAAACAAAGGCGAGAGGGCTCCTGGGTGGCTCAGTGGGTTAAGCCTCTGCTTTCGGCTGAGGTCATGATCCCAGGGTCCTCGGATCTCTGCTCAGCAGGGAGCCTGCTTCCCCCCCCCTCTCTCTCTCTGCCTACTTGTGATCTGTCTGTCAAATAAATAAATAAAATATTAAAAAAAAAGAGGTGAGAAAAATTTTCAACCAAGACATCTTTAGAAGCCTGCCCAATGTGTATACAATTTCCAGTACACTAATAATCTTTTAATACTTTGTCCTCTGAAATTTTTTGTACATTTTTTCTGCCTTGCCATCAAGGTCATAAACTACTCCAGTAAAAGCACAGGTTTTTCTATTTTTTGTATTACTCCCCGATTACTTATACTGTTTCTGCCCATTGCTGTCACTTAAATCATACTGATTGGCAAACAGACAAGTTGTCCTTCTCAAAACTTGTACGAAATGACCCCTTAGCAAAGGTAAAAATAAAAAACAGGGGGCGCCTGGGTGGCTCAGTGGGTTAAAGCCTCTGCCTTCGGCTCAGGTCATGATCCCAGAGTCCTGGGATCAAGCCCCGTATCGGGCTCTTTGCTCTGCAGACAGCCTGCTTCCTCCTCTCTCTCTGACTACTTGTGATCTCTGTCTGTCAAATAAATAAATAAGATCTTTTAAAAAAAAATCTTTAAAAAAAAAATCAAAAACAGTTTTTAGATATTCATAGACCAGTTACACAGAGAATGGCATGTTCCAAATTCTCCTAATTTGTACCTGACCCAAAAGTTGATTATTTTTCTACTTTGCAATTTTGTGAATTTTTTCCTAAGTTGCTTTAATTTCTTTTGTTCTTCAAAATTTGATTCACAGAGCAGCTAAATACTATGTCACGAGCACTATGTTTCAGCAGCACGCCAGCCATTATGTTCTACAAAATGCAAAACTTAAAGTATAAAAAGTGATAAGGGGTGCCTGGGTGGCTCAGTCAGTTGAGCGACCGACCCTAGATTTCAGTTCAGGTCATGATCTCAGGGTCACAAGATGGAGCCCAGTGTTGGGCTCTGTGGTCAGCTTGGGATTCTCCCTCTGGTCCTCCACCCCCACTCCCACAGCATTCACAGGGCCATGTATGCTCTTTTTCTCAAAAATAAAAATAAGTAAAAAATAAATAAAAATTTTTAAATGATAGCCCTTTGGTGAGTACAGCCAAGTTTCATCTGTTTGGGGGAAATATAAATCATGCCTGTGAATAATGAACTTCTTACCACCTTCTTCGTAGATCAGCTGTAAAAAGATTTTTTTTTTCTTTGTAGAAGACCACCAGTAAGTTTACATCTCCTGAGTTCTAATGAATCTGCTTCATGATTGAAGTCACAGCATATTATTTTAAGAATGAATTATATCCTACAATAGACAACTTTTTAAAAATACCTCATCCAGAGACTTCCATTATTTGTATTATACATTATGTCATGTGAAAAGCTAATGTGTCTAATTAGGTTCCTGATTAGATAAGACGGGGGGTGGAGATCATACTTGTATTAAATATCTTAGAATTTAAATACAGCCTGGAGTTCTGAGCAGAGGTTAAGATCTGGGCACAAAGAATAATTAGTAAATTCCTGACAGATCTGATTAAAGTTCATTTGTAATCATGATGAGTTACCTTTGTAAGATCTCCCAGGTAAAATTAGAGATGAATGCAAAACAGTGACTGCATCACCACATGATGGTATGGAATAAAGCACCCAAATTACTTTAACATCTCACATTTTAAACACAAGCTATGCTGGACCTACTCTGGAATCACTTTTTTTTCCCTTTGAATATAATCGATCAAAGCTGTGAGGAGGATTGCCTTAATCTGAAGATGGTCCTACCCCAAAACATAATTACAAAATTTCCACATTTCCTGATCGCTTCCAAAACATCATCAGTTCCTGAGTCTTTGCAGCCGAAATACTGAACCTATGAAACCATGAAAGCTACCAAAACACCGAACCTCCTTCCACGTTAGAACGGGAGCAAACACAACTTCAGGAATAATCTCAAGTGGGAAAGCAAAACCCACAAAAGCAAAGACCAGGTAATGTTGCTACCATCAAGAACAGTTTGGCTGGAGAAGTTTTTTTCACTCTGAACACAGTTTGATTAATCAGAGCGGCAAGAAAATGTCAGCTCCACGGGGATTTGGGGAACGTATGCAGTTTTCTGAAAGAAAACACATGGCTAAAATCAGTGCAATTCCTTGCAGCTGAGCCCAGCTGAAGGCCATTGTCCCCACCTCCTTTGCAGGAGACGCTGCCAGCCTCCCCCACCTCCACACCCAGCTCCTTCTCTGGGCCAGGTGCTTCCAATTTTATGCTTAGTTTAAATGCCCAGGCTGGGGTTGTTTCCTGCTGACACAGGACCACAAAGGGACTGCTAAGGCTCCATATCAAGACATTTTTTTTGTAAGCAATGCATGCTTTTTGGCCAGGTTTTGGCTTGGATCACGGGCTCCTTCCTGTTTAGCCCCTTTTCTAGAGTCAAACTTTTCAGCTCATCTGCCCTATATTCCACAACTATTGTTTATTTAAATCTTTGACCCCTGACTTTCCATCCTTGACGCAGGTTTTGGATTTCTGCATCCTGTCTGGCTGTGGCAGGAGTCTCCACACTAAACAGCTTAGCTCCAGATCCCATGGTCCGGCACAACCAGAAGCTCCTCAGTACTCATCCAGATCATCTGGGCAATTCACGGTTCCTAATTCCATCCACTGGCTAAATTTTCCCCATCTGTTCAAAGGAGATAATAATGCCCATAAGGCTTTGTAAGAATAATAGGAGCTAAAGAATAATCTTTTTAAAGGTAAACATGATGATTCTTACACGAATATAAAAAGAACAGTTTTTAAAGATTTTATGGAAGCCATTAAATTAACGAAGGAACCAGTAGGCTGCTTCAACCATATCAAAGAGCAGACACATTCATGAGCAATTTGGAATGCTAAGACGAATTAGTAGAGACCAAGCCTGCCTCTTCCACCAAGAAGATGGGTGGTGTCAATTGTGTCTCAATGAGACAAAAATTATTTGCCTTACTATCAGTTTTCTGCAACCCATGTTAAAGCTAAGAAAAGACGGAGACCTCTAGAGAATTACAGGGCTTGGAAGAACACAGTAGACATCACCTAATGTTCCCCTGAAAAGACACCTTGTAATCTTTCATTTTTGTTTCCATTTCATAGTTCTTTACAATTGTGCCTGGTATATACAGAAGTAGAGAGCTTTGTATATTAAAATAGTTGATCACTAAAAGTAATTTGTCAGACACCTGCCTTTTCTAGATAAGTGATCCAGTACATGATTTTTGAATGGATTCTATCACCACCATAAGAAAAAGCTGCTGTATCATTAAATGAGACCTCGTCTAGGACCTCCCGGGTGCTTAACAAATGGCAGCTACGAAAAAACAAGTGTCTACATCTGCAAACGTACATAATATACCCACACCGGACTATTCAAAAGGTCCAAGGTTAGGGCCAAGTCTTTTCTTGCATTAAATTAGAGAGATGCTACAGAATGCCTATGTCCACAAGGGACTGAGCAATCTTGGTTATCTCTAGGTCTACGAACCACCTGCCCAGAGCATGGCTGTCCAGCTAACGGGTCATACACCGCGATGACCTCAGTCTGTCTTCTGGGCTAACTAAAATCTTGTCTCCAGAGAAAAGGTCTTGGGAATTTTAATCAGATATCCCAGGTAATTTGCACAATCGGGTAGGTTGAAGAAACACTAGATTAGGCACCATCCTGAAGCCTGGCGACAAAGAAGGTAGTCCACAGAAGAGCAGAAATCATAGCAGCTTCTGGCTGAATAAAGCCATACAAGCAAACAAAACTGAGACTGGGGTCAAGCGAAATTCTATTAGTCTCAGACTCTTGTGAGGGCACAGTCTCAAGGCTGAAGGACAGAATCACCCCCAAAGTAATGCAAGTCTACAATCATACAGCTCATGCGATGAACTAAACCCACAAAGTGTGATGTTTTGCAATACAGTTGAAGCTGAATCAACAAAGCAAACATTGTCCTTTGTAGTGTTTATTCATTTAAAGCACTGTGATATTCAACACCAACATATATATAATCTATATACTTTATTTTCCCTCTAATAATTTCATCTGACATGAATTTCTTTGTAGAAACCCCACCCCAAAGAACAAATACTTTAATGAGAAGTTGTAGGAGGAATTGGTTAAGTATAAATCACAACACAGTTTACATATGTCAACAGAAGCTTCCCATTTGAGGAAAAATGTCAGAAGATTCTATAATAAACATTCATCTTGAGAAGAAGATGTTACCACTGTCACTCCCAGAAACCATGTAAAAATTTTAACACATACTGTTTTTTGAGATAAATGCAAGGTGCACCAGGGAAAATCAAAGCACACAGTTTCAGGAACAGACAAAAGCTAGAAACATTCAAGAAAATGCTTAGGACCTTTTTAAAGAAAGAGAACATGACGTTAAAAGAGCTCAACATTAGACATCTTTGGAAAGAGATAACATATTAAATGCTTTCCAAAAGCCTACTGTGTGCCCTGAACTTTGTTGCTTACCAAAATTAGAGACGTAGGTTTTATCCTTTGTAGCTGCAATTCTTTTTGGGTGGAGACAGATTTGATTTTGTTAACTGCCAGAGCCAACAAAAAGGCATTTGTGTGCCCCCCCCCCCAACCCTTAGTATGTGTATCTGTATAAACTGTGTGGATTTGGACCATCATTTAGCTTCCCGGAGCCCCACATGCAAGTGGGAGAAAACAGAAAGCTTACATCATTAGTGCTGTTGCAGGGAGAAATGGAACAATGCATTTTGTAAATAATCAGGCACCTCACAAAGGCTAGTTACTGTCCATTCAATTATTCTACACAGCTGTGGCTCAGTCGGCTGAGCGTCTGTTTTTGGCTCCCCATCGTGATCTCTGGGTCCTGGGATCAAGCCTCACATCAGGCCTTCTGCTCAGTGGGGAGCCTGTTTCTCCCTCTCCCTTTGTGCTCTCTCTGGCTTTCGCTCTCTCTCAAGTAAATGAATAAAATCTTAAAAATAAAAGGGGGGGGGAGGTGGAACTGGTCCAGACTACCTGAGGCTGGGGGTCAAGAAAGACCAGGCCAAACTGGTCAAGTTATTTCAGAGACTTCAAAGAAAGGATATTTGAATCTCAAAGAGCTAAGAGGTAAAACACGATGTGAGCTAGTTAGGATAGATGGGATCTGTCAGAAGCCCTGACTCCTCAGGACAATATGAAACAAGTCAGCCATGAAAAAACCTGCCATCCCAATAGTATTTTTTCGCTTGTAAACCTTCCTTAGTGAAATCAAATACACTCATCATTCTACACAGAGTGACAAAAATTAGAAGGGCTTTCTGAAATGTTAGTTTTTTGACTAGACAATAGATGTATTTAATTGACTGTTCTCAGAATACCACAGAATGAATTCCCTAGAATGATTCCTAAGTGTTACTGGAACAGTGAAATCAGTACAACTTTAAAGACACTATACATCTCACTGAGGCAACTGTAATACATAACATTATTTTTGATACCCTGATTCCACACATTGGAGTCCCTTTTATTGTGCATTCCATCAGAGAGACATTCTTTGAATTTTGCAGTGACTCATAAAAATGTCAGTAGTGATTACTGCAGACCATTGTGATAAAACAGCCCTTTGATATAACATAACATGCTTGCCCATAAAGAATTTGAAACAAAAAATGCACTGTGTTAGGAATACATTAGAATCTTTCTAAGAGACTATTAGGAGACAGATAATCAGCTTTTTCTCAATGCCAAATTAATATTTTCTTCAATAGATTTCCAAAGAAATTATGTCAGTGCAGTAGAAAAGGAATGAGAGACCTATGACAGAGTCCTTAGGAAAAAACTAATACAAACAAAAAATGTAGATTGGTAGGAGTGCTATTGTTGTTTTGCTCTTGCTTTAAAAAAAAAATATATGCTCATGGGAGAATATGCAAACTGGACAATTAATGAGTCTCTTTTCCATACACACACACTCACATATACACATTTATATCCGTATCAGGTTCTTATTTTCCCACTTGAATATATAGATATTGAAGACCTTTTACATAAAGTGCTAGAGAGACAATTATATTAAAAAAGAAGTTGCATGCACAACTGGTTATCTAACTTCTAAATCAGTGGCTCTAAGCTCTAACTGAAAGCTAGAATCACCTATGGACCACTTTAAAGTAGACTAATGTTAGAGACCTACCCCAAATCTGGTGTCTTCATTTTTTTTTTAAAAAAGCTCCCTATTGTTGGTCCATTGCTGATGTGCTAAGATGATATGCACTGAATTTCTCCAACATGCTTTATAGGATCAAGGCACACCATGTGACCATATGCAGAAGTCTTTTGTTTTTGCTAATCCATATTCATTGCAGAGAAGTTAAGAAAACAAAGACAGAGGGGGGATTCAGAAACACCCACCCCCACATGAGCGCTTAATAAATACCACCTGATAAACCAACAAAGTAAAAATAGCATGTAAACCTCTGTAAGAACTTTTTTCAAAAGATGGTATTAAAAGAAAAACCTCTCCTCTATTCAAAGTACTTCTCTATTCAAGTAGAACGTCCTATGGAAATCATGCAGAAGAGTATTTATGGAGCAGCTACTATGTGCTAGGTACTGAGGGTGCAGAGAAAGAAGACAGTCCCTGCACCTCAGAAGGTCACTGTCCAGTGCAGTGGTTTACAAAGTGTAATTTTGCCTACTAAACCTTCTCCTAAAATGCAATTTACATGGAAGTTGAAGATCTAAGCCGTTGCTAAGAAGAGCTGCTCTGCTTGAGGGGGCAAAAAGGATGAGAGTCCAGATCTCTGCAGCTCTGCCATACAAGAAGCAGCCAGTCACTCCAGACAGCATGAGAGAACTCCTAACTATACTAAAGGGCACCATGGAAGACACTCTAGCCTAGTAAATAAATCAATGGCAGTCACATCAAACTTGAGAGCAAACTGAAGTCTAGAGCAGTATTCTCCAAGGTGGAGTATATGCAAAATTATCTACAGGGACATAAGAAGAAAATATTAAAACTCTGTTTTAATAGCCTCTTCAAAAAAAGCTATTCTGTGAATTTTATTATGTAAATAATTTATTAGTAGCGTAGTTTATCGTGTGATTTATAATTATACCTATTACAGTGAAATGTATGAAACTGGCATTTGTTGAGTGCAAATGAATAGAATGTTAGCAATTTCATATCGTTTGACCTATATGTATCATTAGAAATGGTGTGCCATTTGATATGGTTCAACCTGTATATCAGCATCGCTTAACCTCAGCAATATTGGCATTTTAGGCCCGACAAGCTCTCTTTTGGGAAGATGTCCTATGCATTTAGTACGTTTACCAGCATCCTTGGCCTCCACCTACTAAACATCAGTATACACCCTCTCCCCAGCTGTAACAAACAGAATGTCCCCAGACATTGGTAATTGTCCCCCAGGGGGGCAAAACCATCCCCTGTTGAAAACCACTCCAATATGAGTGCATGTGTTGATTTTTCACTAATGAAATAAATGATCAAAATAGTGCGGACACCCCTGGCCTAGAGAACAGAGACCACTGTCATTAACATTTATAATAATGCCGAGATGCTAACCCTGTATCAACATTTCCACGAGTTTCAATATGAGCCATCTGTTAAAGATAAGACAGGTTCCGCATTGCCATGAATGTTATGACCTATCAACCCACTGATGACACTCATGATAGCACCAAGAAATGTACAGAAGGCTCATGCAAAGACCCGTTCATGAGTGAATGGTGACACAGCTGCTCTTCCAAGCTAAACTAGGGATAGACCAAAAAGGTGAGAGAAAACCTATCTGTGAAGCACCAAAAACAACAGTCACAGATAAACCAGCCTTGCTTGCAGTCACCAGGCCTGGGTATGCTTTTCCCAAGCAAATGCTTTCAGAAGGGTCTGAACACCAGATCACAAAATGTTCTCAACTGCCTAGTCATAAACACAATGAGAGTTGCAGTCAGGAGCCAAAGGACTGTCTTCCCAGATGCACACAATGGAAGAGGCTGTTACACAAATCGATCTCTCATGCCGCCCCCACACATCGATGGAGGTCTAACCAATACGATTTATTTTCGAAAATTAAGACTGATAAAATACAGGTTCATGCGCACACTCTGGGATACGTACATAGAAAATATGGTCTAACCGAGGTCCCTTTTCTCCCATCCAAAGCAAAAATGGTAAAGTTCAAATGTTCACTTACTCATGCGGTCTGAAGGCACGTTCATTCTTGAAGAAAAAAAGTGCCTTAAAACATCGATTAGAAGCCTTTTAATCATGAATCAGTTAATCTTGGTTCCCAATGGCATATATAAGATAAAACTCCAATCAGACATCATCACTATCTATACACAAACACCAGCCTCATTTTTTAAACAACTTACAAATATATAAAAACATATGACAGACATTTTTGAAGTACTTATTGAAAAGCCTTAGAATTCACTTTATTTCTCAGGCATTAATATTTTTGGGTATTGAGTGGGAGGAAGTGTGGGAAGGAGGGAATTCTCAAAAGGAACTGAATAAAAGCTGGCATTAAATCAGAGTTGGGATTCCCCCATCCCACCTCCTGCCTCGAAAGGGGGAAGAAAACAGAACTTGAGTCACAAGAAAGCTGGCCTCTGGCTTGACCCCTGGGCAGGCCAGTCTTTCCCAGAGTCCTGCCATCCCACCCCATGCCCCCGACACAGAAGCCAACTCTGTGCCCAGACGGTGGTCTGTTGGGGAAAGCATTAGAAGCTGATGACTTTAAAGGAGATGTCAGGATCCTTCTGTTTGAGTTAGGTCATGAAAGCAAGCTCATAAAGAGCTATAAGAATATTCCTTTGTTCTTTTAAAAAACAATTTTTAGCTTGCAAAGTCCCAGTTACTGAAGCAGGATTATGACTGTTCTCAGTGAATAATTAAGAAACTGAATTTTAATGATAACTAACTTGAACTTACTGTAGGCCTGGCACTGTTTTAAGTACTCCATGTGTGTAAACTCCACTAATCCTCATTTAGGAAAAAACAAACAAACAACAACAACAACAAAAAACAACTCTATCAGGTAGGTGTGATTTATATCCCCATTTTGTGGATAAGGAAACTAAGGCACAGGGTCTGACACACTAGGGCATCTGTGCATGTTTCCAAGAGTGAGCTTCTCCTTCAATCTTGCGTCTCAGGGGCTTCAACTCACTCGAGAATCAGCTCTGTCCTAGGAGCTCCTGGGCCACACGGAGTGGGAGTGCTGGGTCTGGAATCGAATCCCCAGGTCTAAGTGGGAGTGCTGAGTCTGGGATCGAATCCCCACCAAACCGAAGACAGTCATGAGGGAAAGAACAGGGTGCCGGCATTAGTAAGAAGTGAGTTAACTAGCTCCACTATTTACCAGCTGCAAATCTTAATTTCTCTGAGCCACAGGCTACTTCTGTGAAAAAACAGGATAATATCTATTGAAGTGTTGCCTTCTAAAGACTGAGTATGAGAATATGTTAGTGAAAAAGCCTGGCCCCAAGGTGTACACAATAAATATGACCCCCTACTCTTCATTACCCAATAAAAGTCTTCGTTTAGTATTTTAATGGCAATTTTTAAAAAATTATATTCCATCCTGATCAAAACTAAACTTTGTTCTTGTTTACCTCGAATCAATGGGAATATAATTATCGGACAAGGCCCAAAGTCATCTCTTCAGGGGCTAATGGAGAGTACAAGACAATTTGCTCAAAGAGGAGGTTTTGGCACTTTGGATGTCTGCTCCTTGGTTTATTTGTAGACTGCATGACTAGAAACCCAATTATGCCATCAGGAGGAGACTGTTTAAATAGATTATGGGCAGTCACAGACTGAGTCCTACCTATCTGCACCAGAGACCCAGGAAGTCCTCCATGTACAAAAGGAAAGATTCACAGGATGCATCAGGGGAGAAAAGCAAGGTGCAGAGCAATGAATGCTAGCATTTTAATGAAAAAGGAGGTTCAGCCTGCGTACATTCATCTATGTATGTCCGTATAAACACAAATATCACTGGAAAGATACATGATTCACTACTAATACTACTAGCTCTGGAGAGGAAAAATCAGTGGCTGTGGACCCACTATATATCCTTTTATACTTAAAAATTCTCTTATTTATATGAATATACTATTTCAAACACTAAAAAAAAATAAATCAAAATAAATAGAAGGCTTGGAGGGGACTGCTACGACTTAGAGATGAGCTCACAGAAGTAAAGTATGACGCCTACTTGGGATCTGGATGTCCCTGTCACAGCATTCTAGACCGGTGCTGAGGGCCATAACCAGCATCACCTGAGTATCTGTCAGAAAAGCAAATCCTGCGTCCCATTCTAGATCTACTGAAGAGAAAGCTCTGGGAGTGGGGCCAGGCAGCTGGTTAAAGAAGCCCTCCAGGTGATCTAACGCCCCCTCGGAAGTCCAGCGGCCCGAGCAGTAATTCACAATCACTTTACAGACCGGCTGTCTGTTGAAAACAGGCTCCCAGACCCCAGCTCGGACTGAATTACAATATCCTGGATGAAACACAAGAATGTGTATCGTTTAATAGTCTGAATCTGACACGCAGCCAGAGTTTGAGAATCACTTCCTCAAACCAAAGTCTGTTGTGATCAATCCAAATGCTTTCCTGAGATTAATTTGCACATGGCAGACTAAAGAGACCCAGTCCCATGCCTACTTCCCTCAATTAAGCGCATGTATGGAAATAATTTTGTTGTGTAATGGATCCCAAACTTCAGTGCACATCAGAATGACCCAGACAGCTTGTTAAAACACATGTAGCATTATCCCAACTGCAGAGGTTTTCATTCAGCAGAAAAGGGATGGGGGTGGGGGGACGACTGATAATTTGCATGTCTAACAACTTCCAGCTGATATTGCTATTGGTACTGTTGGTCTGAGGCTCCTGGGAACCACTTCTCTCTCTAGTTCACTGGTTCTCAGCCAGGGTACCACAGGCCCTTTCCAAGCATACTCCCAAATATGGTCCCTGTGTACAATAATTTTTGCACTCACTGAAGATGCAAAATTTGATGGGAATAAGTATGAGACCAAATTTTGAGCTGAGCAGGTCGTGCTGTGCAATGCTGGGTAGGAAACACTCGGTAATAAGAAGCAGGTACCTGTTTAGCAGGTACTCTCAGGAGTATCTACAAAAGCCTTGTAAAGGCTACAGACAGTTCTTATCTAGCCAAAAAGTAATAACATAGAGTGTAACATGTAGGAATGCAATGACATCTTTTAAGGCGTTTTTCCAACATTTCTTGTATGTGAAACCGATCCTTGAACTTTAAAGGCTGAGAACCACTGCTCCCATCAGCAGTCTGTCCTGACAAGCTGGCTGCCCAATCTGAACGGGGAGACGCAACCCAATGCAGACGGCGTCAGGCCCTGGGTCATACGGTGGCTCCTCGGTTGCATAAATGATGGAGTGACTAAGATCAATAGAATTTATCAAGACTCACGATTTTAGGAGGAAATTTTAGGAGGAAATTTTCCTGCAATCCAGGAAAATCCCACCACCGTCCAGCAGAGCAATCAATGAACGGCAGGAGATGAGGCGTTCGGCCACTCCTCAGGGGTCAGTGAGAGCCCATTTTCCCTCCAGGGTGGGGGCTCTATGTTCTTTATGCTGGGCTCTTCTGCATAGGGTTCTTATTTTCTTCTCCTTTTCTAATCCACAAAAACCCTCTCGAACATGTCGATAAGGACTTCACAGGGACAAAAGATAAAAGTTATAGCATATTATGGCTTAGTGGCATCCCAGAAGGTGGAGTTAAGAAGAAGACATTTCTGTGGGTTTGGGATGGGGGGGCAGTATCTGTGATGTTGGAAAGAGCAACAAGAGTGGCGGGGGAGAAGGGGGAACAAAGTGCAGTGCCAAAAAGAACTCGTTTCTGACCCCACTATTTTTTTTTTTTTTAAGATTTTATTTATTCATTTGACAGAGAGAGATCACAAGTAGGCAGAGAGGCAGGCAGAGAGAGAGAGAGAGAGAGA